>VDFB02109042.1:71442683-71534897 GCA_007258455.2 Sequoia sempervirens | reverse complement strand
GGGGTGTTCTTTCCATGGATTCCTCTTTTCTTACCCAAATTTCTATAAAATATACTAAAACAATATTGAACAAACTCGATGAATGTAACCGATTATCCCTCAAATAAAATGATACTCCCTCGAAACTTTTCTATCATCCACCGGTGCTATCATGCATGTCTATAAACAATATGGACAAACATAGCTACTTGCACTAAATTATAATATTGAGATTGAATTTCCTCTTAGCGGGCGAAGGTATAATTCTACGCAAAATCAACCAGAGAATAGTACCAGAATGTGTTTCTACATGCGCAAAATTGGCCATCAAGCCATCGAGCATGTTCATAGTGCATAACATATTTTTGGTACAATTTTATTATTAAATTCACTCATAAATGCATGCACACTAACTTTTTCTGTAACTAAATCACAACGCTTTCCTATTTTTCCATCTTTTAAAGAATAGTGAACATTCCTAAATCTTTTGGCGTCTACTAATTGTTGTCCAAAATCATGATCAACACTTTCATGCAAACTATTTCTTAAAAATGAAAGATTTCCGTAGTTAATGCATTGTCCAGAAATACAAGAACTTAAATAAAATAATCTATCATTAGATTTTTCACAAAACAAACCTGAAATAAACTCTCTTATTGATTCAGGTGGCATATTAATACCACAATCTTGTATAATCATGTTAGAATGCAAGGTACAACGTATATATCGAAAAACATCATAAAAATAACAAAATTGAATATGTATTTTACAACAACAAGATATTCGTTGCTTATTAATTTTTACATACCAGGGTTTACATTTTTCAAAAGACCTTTGACTTATTTTAATATTACCAGGTAACACTGAATCGCTACAAAATTTTCTATAAAATTCAGTTTGTGTTGTATCTAATAGGTGTTTTGGGTGAGGATCGCAGACTTTGGACCCCACCCTTAATTTTAAAACATCTCTAGCATTAGATGAAACCCTAGTATTATCATGCCAAAATTTTTGATCAAAGATTTAATTTCAACACTCAATTTTATATCAGACCTCGGTAGTCGTCCACTGAAACTCCAACATTGATTGATAGGATCATTTTCTATACTCTCTCTTCTTTTTGCTCTTAGTAATGTTTTAGGATGCATTTTTAAAACTTCACTAATATTGCTTACCATTCTTTTATTCAAAGTTGTTTTATTGACTATAGCAGAGTTATAGCTCTTCTTGCGCTTTTTATCTTTAGATCGACTATTTTTTCCAATAGATTGAATGGCACTAGCAATAGTAGACATAGCATGTTTTAATGATTGATCTTTTCTTTTTGGTTTAACATAAAAGCCTAACCTTTTCATTACTTTCCTCATTTTTTGCATTCTCATCAATTGCATCATTTTTATTTTATTTTTATATAAAAGGGGTAAAAATTTATTGAATCAGCCAGCAAAGTACAAAGGCAAGGGCCACAAGCCCAGAAGAGAAAACAACACTAACAAAAGGAAGCCCCCGAAGGGGCACAACTAATCATCCATATCCTCCTTGGCAAGCCTCTCAAGATCCTGAACACAGTCCGGAGGCAAATGGGCCCAATCTCCCGCCATCCATCCCTCCCCGCGATCTGAAGCCCACTTAGCCAAGCAGTCAGCAGTCCTATTCCACTCGCGAGGAACATAGCAGAAAGAGACTGCATCCAAAGAAGCACTCAGCTTAAGAATTTGCCTGCCCACCACAGCCAGATGCCAATCCATATTCTCCATCCGTTGTAGATTCAACATATCCACCACCACCTGGGAATCAGACTCACAGATAATCTTACTCCATCCCAGAGCACATCCTCTTTCAAGAGCCAAGAGGACAGCAAGCGCCTCCATGTAGTTGTTGGTCTGTATCCCCTTATAGAAGGAGAAGAAGAAGATAACCTCACCAGAGCAATCCCTGCCAATTCCTCCAACCCCAGCATGCCCGGGGTTTCCCCTGGAAGACCCATCAGTATTGATCTTAAGAGTCCCCAAAGGAGGGAGAGACCACTTTCCCTCCCTACAAACCTTGCGTTTAGCCTGCTTACTTCTAACCTGTTGCTTCTTACAAAGGGCACCACTACAACCAGCACCAGAAATATTCAAGTTGTGAACCACGCGCACATCTCCAGGATCAATATCCTCAGAGAGATCACACTTCGCAGCCAGGGTTTCCTGAAGCATATTTATCACTTGCAACCACACCTGTTGCACCATCCTCAACTTATCCTGAAATATCCTGCGGTTCCTTTCCAACCACACCTGCCAGATAATAAATCCTGGACCAATGTCCCAAGCCACCTCAAGAAAGGAGGTCTTAGAAGGGGGTCTACCAAGACTATTCCATAACTCAACCAGAGAGTTGGCATGAATACAAGCATGCTCCCAAGCTTCCCACCACCAGTGCCAAATAACTCTGGTGAAAGAGCAGTGGAAAAAGAGATGTGAGCTATTTTCCTCATTTTTATTACATAAAATACAGATAGAAGGCCCATGAAAGCCTCTCTTCTGAAGATTCTCCCAGGTAAGGCATTTATTCTGCACCACAAGCCACAAGAAAAAATTACATTTAGGCCAAGCAGACTTATTCCAGACTTGCTTCCACCAAGGACTGTCAGTCCTATCAAAAGCTAATCTTTCCAACTCTTGATAACCAGATGCCACTGAGAACTTTCCTTTTGGATTAGGTCCCCAAGCAAGGGTATCGGGTTCTCTCAAAGAGTTACAAGTTCTACCAACAAGAATCCTAGCAAGAGTCTCCCTCTCACCCTCAGTACCCCCTGGAGGCCATTCACAAGGTTCTTTCCATCTAGCTCCCTCGCCACGACCCACTCTTAAAGACACCTTAAAATCCTCAACTTTACTCCAGCCAGCTGCAAGAAAAATATCACAAAGAGGTTGCAAGTGAGGGTATTGTGATAAGATAGGAGGGAATCCATCCCAAGAATCCTCCCAGAACAAGGCATCTGATCCCCGATTACAAATCCAGAAAAGACCCTTCTTGACAAGTTGCTCTCCTTTCTTCAAAGTATCCCAAACCATGGATCCCCTTCCTGTCAAGTTGTATCTTGGAACATCTTTCCCAGTCACCCCTCCAAGATACTTAACATTAAGGATCTTAGCCCATCCTTGATCCTGGCTAGTACACCATCTCCAAAAGAGCTTAGCAGCAAGAGCCCTACTGATCAAGCTCGTTTTCCGCAAACCAAGGCCCCCATCCTGCTTTGATCTGCAAACACAATCCCATTTGACCAGACTCCACTTGGAGGAAAGCAAATTACCTGTCCATAAAAACTGTCTGGAAAGGAGTCAAAGTCCTTGATGAAACCAGCCAGGGCAGTCTATACAAGACACCTATAGATAGGAAGAGCCTGGACAACGGACTTCAAAAGAGTCACCCTACCAGCAGTTGAAAGCCACCGGTGGGTCCAATGACTCACCTTGCTCCGAAATTTATCCAAAATTTCCTGCCACACACCTCTTGACAGTCTTTCGTCTGAAAGAGGGATTCCAAGATAAACAAAAGGAAGAGTTCCAATTTGAAACCTCAAGATCCGAGCAATCCTAGCTTGAATGGGAGCAGGGGTATTGAAGAAAAAGATGTGAGACTTTTCTTCATTAATCTTTTGTCCTGAGGCTTTCACATAAATATCCAAAGCCCTTCAGAAATTAATAGTCTCCTGAATTCTAGCAGCACCCATCAGAGACGTATCATCCACAAATTGGAGATGGGAAGAAGGAGGAATGCCATGCCCCCACTTCCAACCCTGAATCAGACCCTGCCTAACTTGAGACTTGAGAAACCTTCCCAAGCCCTCTGCCATCAAAATGAAAAGGTAAGGGGAGAGAGGATCCCCTTGCCTAAGGCCTCTGGCCGCCCCGAAGAGATCGGTAGGTTCACCATTGATCAGGACAGCAAAAGAGGGTGAGGTAATGCAGCTCATAACCCAACTAATCCACTCCCTCCCAAAGCCAAAAGCTTGGAGAACTTTTTGCAAAAAGCTCCATTTGACCCTATCATAAGCCTTGGCCATGTCAAGCTTTATGAACATGGCTTTCTCCTTTGAGGCCGCCATAGAGTGCACAGCTTCAGCCGCTATAATAATCCCATCCAAAATCTGCCTTCCTGTAACAAATCCCCCTTGCTCCTCAGAGATGAGATTACTGAGCCATGGCTTTAATCGTTCAGCTATCACTTTAGTGATTATTTTGTACGTGACATTGCACAAAGCAATAGGTCTAAAGAAGTTAAGAGAGTTAGCACCTTCCTTTTTTGGGATGAGGGCAAGGAAGGTAGCATTTAGAGCCTTAAGCATTTGCTTATTGTTAAACGATTCTTGCACCACTTCAAAGAGGTCCATCTTGACAATGTCCCAAAAGGCCTGGAAGAACTCTATAGGAAACCCATCGGGTCCCGGGGCTTTACCCTTCTTCATTCCAAACACCACAGCTTCTATCTCAGAAAGAGAGATAGGTTTAATGAGAGCCTCATTCATTTCAGGAGTGACAATGGGGGGAATGCACTCCAGCACCAAATCCTCCTCAGCCCTAGCAGGATCAGAATCCTCAGAAAATAGACTGCCAAAAAAATGAGTGGCCTCCAGGGCAATCTCCCTATGAGAGGAAACCAAATTCCCTTCTGTTGTCATGAGAGAATTGAGAGCACTCCCCTGTCTTCTGTCTTTTACAGTGTTGTGGAAGAACTTAGTGTTTCTGTCCCCTTCCTGTAGCCAATCGATCCGAGCTTTTTGTTTCCAATAGATCTCCTCGCGAAGCTCCCATTCTTCCAAATCTCTCAGCGCCATAGCTTCTTCTCTAAATAGCCCATCAGATAGACCCTGCTCTCTGATTTGACGAGTAATAGTGTCCACCCTTAGCTGGGCATCTCTCTTAGCTGCGAAGAGATTGCCAAAAACCATCCTGTTCCACCTTTTCAGCTTAAACTTAACAAACTGTAATTGCTTAACAAAGGAAAACATAGCAGTGCCATAAGCAGGCTTCCCTTCCCCCCACCAAGCAAGCATATGATCCTGAAGAGAGGCATCCCTCAACCACATAAGCTGAAACTTGAAAGAAGGATTCTTTGTCATTCGAAACTTAGAGGCAGACAAAAGAATTGGCCAGTGATCTGAACCTCTCCAGTCCAAAATCTCCGATCTGGTATTCCAACAATCCGCCATCCAGTAGCAGGACACAAGAAACCTGTCTAACCTTTCAGCTATCGCCTCTGCCCCACATCTTCTATTATTCCAAGTGAACAAACCATTGGAAGGTGTAATATCCACAACCTTCAAACTTTCAATATTACTTCGCAAAAGGCTCGTAGAAGGATCAAGCCTAGGATTACCTCCACGCTTCTCTTCTAAACTTAAAACAGCATTAAAATCCCCTGCTATAATCCAGGGGAACAAAGGAGCAAGAGAACGAACACATCCTATATGTGACCAAAGTAAAGGTTTTCCCATGAAGTCAGTTGGAGCATAAACATTAGTGAAGAGAAGAGTCTCACCGGTTTCACAATAGGTGGCCACAAGGGAGATAGAAGACCGACTAGATATCCACCAGAGTGGGACAAGCTTGCGAGGATCCCATAACAGAGCCAAGCCTCCCGAACATCCTTGAGCACCAATGCATTGACAGAGGCTTCTAGGCCAAATCTTAGTAGCTGTGGAAAGCATCCTATCAATAGATAACTTAGTTTCCTGAATAAAAACCACCTCAGGCGAATAAGACTTAATCAATTCCCGAATAGCCTTTTGTCTAGGGATGCTATTCAACCCCCTTACATTCCATGAGAGAACAATCATTTCTGAGATAGAGGAAAGTGGGAATCAATGGTCTTCACAGCACCAGACTCCACTAAGGTCTCTCCTACTAACTTCACCTTTTCCTGGTCTTTCTTCCTTCCCACCTTAAGGGACTTCTCTGAAGCATCCTTTTTAATGGCCTTCTGATGAATACCTAAAACAGAAGGGGATCCCTTACTTTTGCTCTCCTCCTGCCGATCTATCCTAGCAGAAGACTTAGAGCATAAAGGAGCAGAGCTCTCCTGCAACTCCATGCCTCCACTGGCTCCCAACTCCCCCATCGGCCTCACAAAAATGTCTTTATCCATCTGAATCGCAGTCACTCCCTCCTGCGGATTGGTCTGAGTGACGTTGTTCTCATCCCCACCTGTTTCCCCTACCTCCAAGAGATCTTGTCCAGAAGGCATATTAGCAATAGTTCCATCGAACTGTTCTAGATCATCTAGGGCATCAAACTTATTGAAAACCTCATCTACTTGTCTATCTTTAAAGGTCCGCTTTTGGCCTCGACCCTTGTTACGAGCTCTTACAGGAATGAAACCCTCCTTGTCCTCTCTCATGGGGGCCTTCCCTTTATCTTGGTTAGGAGGTGCACTAGCTGACCCCAGTTTTAAATCTTCTACAGGTTTAGATTTGGGGCACATCCTCTGCAAATGCCCATATTCATGGCACAAGCGGCAACGAAATGGTAGTGTTTCATAATCAAGTTGTTGAATCCATGAGCTTGATCCCAACCGAATTTCTATAGAATCAGGCAAAGGCTTATTCAAATCAATTTCAACAAATACTCGGGCATAGGTAATTACCTTCTTCTCCATAGTCTGTCTCGAAGGACCAACTGGTTTTCCAAGCTGGCTTGCAACAAAGCTAAAAATGTCCTCCCTCCAGAATTCTAAAGGAAGCCATGGTAATCTCACCCAAACCGGAACCCGCGAGGGGAGCTCTTCTGTAGGGTTGAAACCCATATGCTAAGGCTTTATGAAGAGCCCCACCTGATTGTAGAAATAGGGCCCTCCTTCAAAGACTTTATTCCTGTCCGACATGCAAGAGAAGACCACTTGAAAATAGCTGTTGGCTGCCAACATAACATCCATATCCCCCTCTGGAGACCAGGTACGCCGAGCCCAGGATTCCAGAAAAGGCAAAGATACCCGTATCCCGAGGAACTTACAAATCAGAGCATGATTTGAAAGGTAGTTAATATCATCCACAACAGCTTCAGGCTGGATCTCAACAACCGGCCTATTGTCACACTTGGCAAGACACCCATTCACCTTTGAGGGCCTAAAACCTCCAGATAAATATGAAGACTCTCCCATTCCAGATCCAGATTCTCCAAAAAATGGATTCATGTGCACTGATACCGATGGATTGCATCCCACCACCGTATCCTTGAAAGACAACCCCTTGCCACCAGGAGAAGTCCCGTTTGGAGCCATGCAAGGCTAGGGGCCAAAACCGCCGATAGCTTGAAGCAGCCAATGAAGGGCACAAAGAAACCCCCAGCCTCCCTCCACCAAGATTTAGTCACCAAAAAGGGCCGGATCCTACCCACAGACACCAGACCACCCGCCAGTCACAGCATGCAGAACAAAATAACGCACAGGAAAAAGCCCAAAATCTGCTGCAGAAAGCACCGAAAGAGAGAAGAAATGTGGCCACCCCAGCCACAACCCCCGCGCGCCAGAAAACCCCCACCGATTCACCCCTAGCACAGACCAAAGGAAGCATGAGGTGGAGCTAGGGCAGAGAAACCCTAGCCCGCACACACGCACCAGCACGCAGCGCCATCCAAATTTGCAGATATTTAATTAATGATGCTTTATGCTTTTGATTATATTATTCTCAATTGCATCATTAGTTGACATTGAAATGCAATATTTCTACGATAAAAGAATTCGGTGTATATTCTATTCGCATGTGTTCTTATTTGCCTCCAAGAAATTTGATCAGGAAGATTATCTAAAACACCACTTCCAATTTTAAAAAGTATTTTAATTAAATTCAACATCACATTCTAAATTTTCATCTTCATTTTCATCAACAAAACAATTTTCATTTTCATTTTCATTTTCATCAACAAAACGGTTTTCATTTTCATTTTCATCTTCATTTTCATTAACAAAAGGGTTCTCATTTTCATTTTCATCAACAAAACGGTTTTCATTTTCATTTTCATTTTCATCAAAAATATAGGTTTTGTTTTCATTTTCAAGAAAATGATCATTTTGATTTTCATTTGCAACAAAAGATTTTTCTTTTTTGTTTTCAACAAATTCTATAAAAGTTTCATTTCTTTGAATATAGTCAATGTCAACATCATTATATCCAGCTTCTTGTAAATCTTCTACAAACAAATTTACCATGTCACTAACATGTGGATTTGAAGACGTACCTGGATTTGTGTATATTGAAACATTCTCCATAGCATTCAAAGAGGGATTTGAAGACATAGTAGGACTTGTTTGTATAATCATATTCTTCTCCAAATTGACTCCTTGCAAATTAGCTTCATCTACAACTATGGTATCTTCAATGTTTTCATCTTCAATAGTTGTTGAATTGGTTGCTCCACCATCGCTCATTGATTTTATTCTCATTCTTCTTTCTCTTTCTCTTTGTCTTTGTCTCTCTTTTTCTTTATTTGCTTCAACTTCTTGAGGAGTCAATGTCTTTCTTCTCTTATTACGAAATTTATCTCCCATAATTATAAAATTCTCAAGCACAAATGAATGTTAATAGTGAAATACTTCAAAATATTGAATCCAAATTGGAAGTTGAATACCTATTACGCCAAAAATTCTTCCTCTTGTGTTCCTCAAAACAAATAGAAAACTACCACAATTCCACTTTAAAAATTGTTTCTTTATGCTTCCTTTGAAAAATTCAATCCATATTGCAAATTTCACTTCAAAAATGGTGTAGATGATGCTCCCTTTGATAAAATCAACAAAAAATCAAATTGACCACCTGTAAATACAATAACTTATGAAAAATAATTGATTTTCAGTGCTCTCGGCCATACATGTCAAGTTGCAAAGTTGCAGAGTTGACAGTAATTGTCAACAGTGTTTTTAAATAATATAAACGGGATCCCGATTATGGAGCGGGATCCCGATTACCAAATGGGATCCCGTTTACTAATAAATGGGATCCCGCTCCATAATCGGGATCCCGTTCACTAGAATCCAGTCTGCGGGCCGTTGTAAAGGCAACGGGATCCCGTCTTATAAGCGGGATCCCGTTACCTTTACAACGGTCGAAATCGAAACGGGATCCCGATTATAACACGGGATCCCGTTTATTAGTAAACGGGATCCCGTGTTATAATCGGGATCCCGTTTTTTTAAATTTGAATTTGGTTTTGCATCGGTGGTGGGTTTTTGCCAAGGTTTTCGGTTCGGGAAAAGCTTTGGAAGTTCGAACCTAAGCGTTCAACCTGGTTTGACCTGCAAATTGAAGGCCCTAACAATGTCAAAGCAAAATATCGACTTTGGACATATGGCTGACGACCTTTTTTTGAAAATTTTCTGACAAAATGAAAACCCATTTTAGATCAAACAATGCAGATTCTAAATATATAATTTGTTTTGCAATTGAATTATTTTTTGTATTTTTCAATTAATTTCTAATAAAATTGGTCCATAAACTTTAAATATCAGAGTTTTTTACTATTTGAATAACTTTTGATCAACATAACATTTTGACAAACGGATTGCACGAGAGAAAACTTTAGACAATTCTTTTGAATTTGAAAAAAATCAAAAAATGATAAGTTTAGGTCATCTTATGCATGTCGTACATGACGATTTTTCAAAACAACAAATCTGCCTAATAAAAAATTAACAAAAAAAAAAAATATTCAATAAAAAATTACAAAAAAATATCAAGAGCAAGGTTCAGTGAGTCATAAAACTTTTCCCAAAAGGATTTAGAAAAATACGATAATTTAAGTCAAAATATGGATGTCGTACACGTGCATGGTATGGTACAAAAAAATGACATTTAAACAGTTGGTTTTGAAATGCCTATTGAAACTCAATTTGTACAATCTGGGTATTGAAATAAATTACATATTTGGAAACTAGACTTCGAGCACTACATTTTATGATTAGTGACTTTTTTAAAGATTTCATCTCTAAGTGCTTCAAATTTTAAGGTCAAATGTGTCAAATACTGAAAATCAGGGAAAACACTTCCACTTTTTGGCCAAAAAGTGGACTCAACTTCTTGCACACACCCTCATATATTAAGTATCAGACTATTGGCAAGTTATTTGTAGAGTTTTGAAATGGCCATAAAAAGAATATTGAATGGTGATGAGGCTCTTCAATAGCTTGATGCTTCTTTAGGGACTATGCATGGGTGAAGAAAAATGTGTCTATGCAAATAGCTACCACCTCAAATCATCACCATAGTTGTAGGCAACAAATTGTTTGTTAACCCAAAGAAGATCACAACCTTTCTTGACTCCACCAAAAACAACCTCCACCTAACATACACCATATGCAACCTAAGTATACTTTCTCAATAGCACAATATCATATCTCATGGTGAAAAAGACTATTGCATATTTGAACATAAGAGCTTGAGGTCTAAGATATTCATAATTGATCTTGGACACTTTTCAAAAATTAAATGATCAAGTAGTGGAAATGAAAATCACTATCAACTAAGTTACCTAGTGTGAAACCTTGCATATACATTAAGAACTAGAACATAAATTTATTTCTAACACCAATTCATAGGTAGTAGATATCTAATATTCGGTTGCATTCATTTATAGATGTGAAAGGTCCATATATGATATTTAATTTGTTGACAAATGTAGAGGGTGCAAATGTAATATTTGATCACATTTATGGACATCTCACATTCTTCAAAGATATTTCTTGGTAGGTAAAATTTATTTTCTAATAAACTAACACTTGTTTCACGATGTGACAATTTGGTAGATGAAAACACACAAATATAACCTATCAACATAATATACTCTTCATATACAAATAATATAAAACACTTATTAGTTCATGGAGAGGTAGGAATACTAATGCATCCATTGCATTCAATTTCTTTTATTAGTTTACCCAACGAGTGTATAGAATTTAAAAAGTCAAGCAACAATCTATAGAGTCTCCAATTAATTTTTATTTTAAATAATTGTAGAAATATATTTTTTCTATTGGTTCATGTTGGGAATAATCAATGCAAAAACCAAATTTTTGTTCATCTTTTTTATAAATTACATGTCTAACACATTTAATTTGTTGAATCAAATTTCAATTCTATTAATGGCTTGAATGACATGAACACTATTATATATATCATAATAGTCATTTTTTATTATGAGATGGTGAAAAAAAAAAAAAATGAAAATAAACTTTAATAATTACATTATTGACTTTGAAATTATTTTGTTGTCCTAAATGATATTTCTAACATCCCTAAATCTATGCATTAAAATATATACAAATAAAATTTAATATTCATTTTTCAACCAATAAATATATTTTATAACAACTTTCACTAAAAAACTTCTTAGACTATAATAAACATTCTTGAAATGTACCAAAAATGACTTGAACATAAACATAAATTTTTAAAATAAAACCCTTCACAATTACAATTTTTTTATATTAGATAAAGAAGAATAAACCATATTACATCCTACACCTTTTATCCTTGTTGTATTAGTGTTAGAATAACGAAGGGTAGAAGCAGGGCTTAAATTTGACAGTCGACCGTCAAGCAATTTTTTTTGTGACGGTCATTTATTTGAAGTTGCCTTTCAAATATTAAAGGTTATCTATTTTAAGAAAAATATATGTTGATTGAAAAAACATATATAGAAATTTTGACAATTTAACTAAAATTTTGCCTTTCAAATGATACAGTCTTCTTAAAATTTTAATTGTACTTTACAACTAAAATGACTAAATAAGGTCATACGGCCATCAAATTTAAACACTGGGTAGAAGTAACGCCCCTAAACTTGAATGGAATTTTTAACGGCAACCCGCTAAATTTAGCGGTGCTATGGAAGTTTAAGCAATAAAGGGCACACAGACAAATGGCATATTTTAGTTGACTTTTTAAAGGCCTTTTTAATTAACGTGCCCTCCACCTCCCTTATAATATCGATTCTCCTCTAACGCTATATTTTCTATTAATTTCAATTTGGCCAAATTTAGTAAAATGGAAACTTAATTAACTCTTGTTTGATTTGTCAGTGCACATGTGCACCAAACGAGAAACGAATGTTCTAGAGTTTCGAGCCTCAGACGGTCAGACCTCTGGACATTAGTGTATCGTTTTCATTCAATGTATTTTAATATTGAATTAAGTCATAATATTATAGATTAGATGTAACGTAATTGTATATGATATATTATATATCATAAATAATATTTTCTCTGAACATGTTTAGAAATAAAAAGCCTCGATTTTTAATAAAAAATAATAATTACCCTTTCGTCATTATTCATAATTTTTTTAACTTTTTATTTTAAGTTATAATTTATAATTTAAAAATATAAAAAGATTTTGAAATGTCAACTATGGAGTTATAATTTAAATTTATGGTTTATATTGTTGATGAATGGTCATTCGTGAGATTCTCCTTTCACATGAAGAAAACAATCAATCAGATTCTCCATTGCTTGATTAGCTTTTTGTAGACGACCATGAGTACTTCAATGTACATCAACAAGGGTGCATTGCATATGTTGGCTTGAGTACATCTCATTCACTTTTTTGTGAGTCGACTTAGAACATCACAATACCAAACGTTCGCATTAGCTAGAAGTGGACACAATAATACCATGAGAATTTAACCACTATAAGTGGAATCAATCTCAAGACGGGAGTCCTATAATTTTCCAAGTCACGAAATATCAACTTTCTATCATCCTCTAACTTCATACTTATCTCAACAATTTATTTAAATTTTAAATTTTATTAATTTATCTCCTTTTCCCTACACCATTCAACCCAATAAATCACCTCAACAGGTATAAATATATAATTCATTAACTCCAACTTCATCCCTTATAATATCAAGTTATATGACTAACAAAACTTAATTGACATAAACATATACTTAAAAAAAAAATTAAAATAATTCCGTGCTTCCAACCTGATACCTTTTGTCCTCGCCATATCATTCTTAGGATAAGGACAAAGACATAGGAACGCCGCTAAACTTTTAGATATTTTCCGACAAACTGTTGCTAAATTTAGGTGTGTTTTGGAAGTTTAACTAGAAAAGAGCAAACGGACAAAGTGGCACATATCTTTTTGTGAACGTGTTCCCCAGGAAACCTCATAATATTTATTGTCTCCTCCGCGGACCCCACCCGCTATTTTCTATTGTTTTTTATTTGTCCAAATGTAGTAAAATGGATTCTTGCATGTGCATCCGCTGCCGCACTAAAAGGAGAAAAGACGTTCACCTGATTCGAACCTTGGATCTCTGGTTCACTGGTACCTACACTTTTTTTTTAATTGAAGAAAATATTAATTAATAATTAATAATATATATATATACTCACAAATCACAATAAATTCTGCCCAATTTTATATGTGGTCTGTTTCGCAAGTTGAAGGACTGAATTTAATGCACTGCAGATTATAAAAGCTAAATAAAACTGAATGACCAGATAATGTTATGCTTTTTGAGAACATATTTACACATTTTTAGAAATGAATTTTAAAAAATTCTTTTAAACCTTGTTTTTTAAGCCCCCAATTTTGCTCAATAGAAAAAAAATACGTTTGACTTTCTTTATTCTAAACAAAAATGCCCATTTGGATTAATAAAATAATTAGCTTACTATTTCTTATTTAAAAAATATTTAAACATGTAAACTATTATCTTATTAATTGAAAAGATAAATAAATAGATATTGATTATTTTGAGTTTATTTTATTTTATTTTTATTTTAAAATTTAGAATCTAATTTAAATATAAAATATTTAGATATATTTTAGATTTTAAAGGAATGAGATGAGAAGAGACATTTTATAGAAAATAAATAAGAGAATAGGGATAGAAGGATTAGTCTTTTTTATTTTGTTGTGTTATATCAAGAGGACTATTGATTTTTTAATTCTAATCTTTATGTTAGAAGGACAAATTTGCGTGTGACTTTGTTTGATATAATGTAGTGAAAACTTGTTACTATGAAGGTGTTCTATATAGTCCTAGTGATGTCTTATGCAACTTACCAACCTATCATCTATAATAAACATGGGTTATCTAGATAGGTGGTGTTGTAGCCATCTTTGGAGTTCGTTTTAAAGAGGTTGAACAAAAAGCTTCCTCGACCAAACCTTGAAAAAAATGAGAAGTTTTGGATAATGGATGCCTTGGGAGTTGTACAGTATAAAAAATGTTAATGTGTGAGTGGGCACAACTAAAAAAATGTACAAAAATACCCTCCAATGTGTATTATGCTAATAATAATGGTTCTCTAATGTGCTTCTCGTGTGTTCCTATGTGTTGATGCTTTATGTATCATTGTTGTGCATTCATCCAATTAATTATTTATTCTATAAGTTTATTATGATTATTTATGGTTATTTGGATGCCAACGAGGGATAGGTATGCAAATTGAAGTAAAAGTTTAGGCTTCAAAATGTTAAAAATAAGATTTTGAATATTGTGGGCAAAACCACACATGATCTTATCTAGGGGTAGTACTATAACCATGGTAGAATCTAGGGTAGTCAAAGTATGGGGAGTGAAATGAAATTGGTGTGTTTAGGGGAAAAGACCATACACAATTGCACCTAGTGTAGTTGAATGATGGGGAATGAAACAAAACTAGTATGCTCAAGTCTAAAGGGATTGTGTGAAATGGGTCACATGATTATAAATAGTTTGTGGTGTAAACTATTATAATAGGTTATGATCATGTTAATTAAACAATGAGTTAAAAACAAGTGCTAAATAAGACAAAAAACTGCAAAGTAAACTCTTTTTCATCTCTATATTTTGCCTTGAATTTGGCATGTGTGTGAGTTTAATTGAATCAACTATTCCAACATAAAAGTAAAGTTTACAATTATTATAATTGACTCAAAGGATACACAATATTTTTATTGCTATTTTTTTCTTTTCTTTGCTTGAGTAATGTTTTTAGATATGCGAAACACATAGAGGGACAATTGCACAAGTTCAATGAATTCTATCCCATCTATAAAAATGGATATGTAATTGAGTTGATCTCCATGAAATCATGGAAAAGAGGTTGAATTACAAAGACAATCATGCTCTATGTGATCATTGTGGAGTTGTTACCAAGTTAGCCTCCATGAAGGATACACTCTATGTTGGTGGGAATGATTTAGTACACATGAAGATGTCACTTAACTAATATATAGTGTAGGACTCATGAAGAGACACTTTAACAAGATGTGTGATGTAGGACTCAAGGAGAGTCACTTTAACCATTTCACACTATGTAATATAAGGTAGTATATATGTTCATTTTCAAATTGATTGCATATAAGATTATATGGTCAAATTGAGTTACAAAAATAAAGGTTTTTATAAGAACAATGGCCAAATATGGTAGTGTCTTGGCCTAAATTATTTATGTAAGATGTGATCATATAAGTTCAAAGGAAGGGGGAGAAGAGATTTTTTCACCAAATGATGCTCCCAAGGTGAGGAAAAATATTGTGCATGATATTTCACATTCAAATAACAACACTACAACACATGGCATATGATAAAATAATAAATTACCAATTTGATTTATAAAATAAAATGCTCTTTAGAGTGAAAACTTGTTGGAAATAATTAAAAAGACATAAAATAATATTTCATATTAAGAAAAATGTCACATATAAATATTATATATATTTTTAGAATGCAGATGAAGGTTTATTTAATTTAATTTACCATTCATGCACAAAGGTTTACAATATAAAAGATGCGAGTACATAAAATTAATTATAGACATAAAATAATATTTTTTAGTATTTTTAATGTAATAAAAAACTAACAATGAGACATATCATAACAACAAACACAAGGACATGCAAAAAGGAAGCACAAAAAATATAGTGCAAGTCCAAAAAAAATGATGAAAATAATAAAATGTGATGAAACTAGAGGATCACAACAATTATGTTAAAAGTAAAAGGCTAAGAGCATAAACCAAAAAGGAAGGAATCTCTACATTTGGTCAAATGATAGTATATTTTAAGTATTCTATAACTTTGCATCATACCAAATTGATAGGTAAAAGATCAAAGGAGAAAGAAATAAGCAAAAGAAATGCATAAACCAAACAATAAGGAAAATCATTTTTTTGGTCAACATGCTAGGAGTATTTGTTAGGCGCTCTATAATTTTGTGTCACCACAAATTTATAGGAAAAACAATAAAGGACAAAGAAACAAATGAAATAAAGATATAAAGTAAATGAAAAGATAAAATATGTTTTTGATAAACATGATGAGAGTGTTTTCAGGACAGTCTCATTTTATCAAATTCATAAGAAGAATACACAATGGAATAAGTATAACATAGAAAAGAGTCAATAATATAAACCAAAATACAAGGAGAGCTATATTTTAGGTCAACATGAGAAAATTGTCATTGAGATAAATTGATAAATTCACATAATACCAAATTATGGGGAATCACAAAATGGAAAAAGTATAACATATGGAAGGAATAAGAACAAGCATATATTCCTCATAACCCTTATGTGTCAACATACACCAAATGGTGAATTATTATTATAACCTAAGGAGTAATAACAAAAAAAAGAATGATAACGAAAGGGTATAAAACAAATGAAACAAAATTAGTCTATACAATGCATTTAGTGTATGAATTTCTTTGAGGAATGCATAATCCTCGAAGTTATGTTGATAAAATGTACCAAAATGAGTCATTAATGATGTTGGAACATGTTTGGAATTGCGCCAAAAGATTGACTTATTAACACTCGATACAAATGCTAGAGATAAATGGATCCACGTGAGGTGGTTAGTCAATGTCCCAAATCCGAAGGGAGACACTGGCGATTAGTCCAAAAGTCACCCCTCAGTGTCACTCGAGGGGATTTGAACTTGCAACCACGACTTTGATACCATTTGTTGGAAAACATTTGTTGTTGTGCCAAAAGATCGACCTGTTAATGCCCGATACAAATGTTAGAGATAAACAGATTCATGGGAGGCGGTTAGTCCATGTCCCAAATCTGAAGGGAGACACTAGTGATTAGTCCAACAAATGAATCATATTTGGACATGATAACCTTGTCAAGAATATAAAGGTCTAAAGTAAAGATTATTGAGAAAGGAATGCCAATTTGGTTTGGGTAGCCAAAATAATTTATAATTGGCCTCCTTGTTAGTGGTAATAGGTGCATGTGGGTCAATTGTGGTAGGTATATAGGTAGGTAATAGATGTTTTAGATTCAATTTTGGGATGTGATGAAACAAAGGGAGGGAGAGTTGGACAAACTTTAGAATTAGGTTTATAAAGTGTGGTTTTGGAAGTTTTTATGTTTAGGAGGAAGAAGAGGAAGGGTTGTAAAGTTTAGATCAATTTTGAGTTTTGGTTATGGAGGTAGTTTGGGTTTATGTTGGTTAAAGGTTTATGGAATAAGTAAAACTAAGTGGAGAAAGAGGTAAATAATCATGATTAGGGTGAGGATTTGTAGGTAAAGACACCAAAGGAGGAGCATTATAAGACTTATGTGGTTTCAGAGTTTGGAATAAGTCTGGTTTCATCTATTTTTTATTATATGTTTTAGAAATGGTTTGGAAGACATTAGTATGCTTAAAAGGTAGTTATTTTAGAGTGGGAATAAATTTTTTGATAGTAAAATGGGAATATTATTAAGCTCGGTAAGTAGAAGTCATGATATATAGTGACCACCCTTCCTTGATGCATAGATTTTACACATTAATTCATAGGATGGAAGGGATGGCTTGGAATTGGGAAATATAGGGGTGACAAAGAAGAAGGAAAAAATGGTTAGAATTGGGATTTTTATGAAAGAGGAAAAACACTTCATGTTTGTTGAAGCATAGAATAAGGATAATGGATACCAGGTATGTTTGAGGAACCAATTAAAATATTTTAAGGATACACTTGAATGAATATATGAAGTTGTTCCAAATAGTTTGGTCTAGAGATATTATTCTATGTAAATATTAAAATGGGAACCACAATTAAGTAGAATAGCTTGGATAAATTTTTGAGAAATAGTGGTAGGGATAAAGAGAGGTCCATGATATCAATTACTAGGGATTTATTTAGGACATAATGCTTGAGGTTTTGGAAGGAGAATATTGGGTTTTGAGAGCACCAACAAAATCATTGAAAGAAGCAGAGGAGTGGTAAGAGTATCAATTTTAGTCTTCTCAACAATAGAATCAATGTGATTGGCTTGAGTATTTTGAGGGAAAGGATTGGTATGAATTTAAAGGTTTTAGTTAAGAGGGGAAATATACTTATTACCTATAAAAAAAGGTCTTAGATTTTTTGTTTTAGGGCCACACAACTTTCAATGTCATGAACATTAATATGATGGTAACTAGAAAAGGTATTATGCAGCCATAATGAACATAAAAATATATATGTAGGGGTTAGATAGGAGTGATTATTTTAATTTCTAGGAATTGTTTGAGAATAATCAAACAATTGAATTTTCTTAGGGACTATGTTTTGACTAAATTAAATTTAATAGAGACACGGGAGCAATCCACATGGTTAACATTAGGTTTTTGGTCAAGTTTGGAAAAATAAGAGGACTTAGTACCCTTCTTAAATAGAGGTTTTCATTGGAAATTATAAGGATACACAAATGAAGAAGAAGAGTGTTTCAAGATGGAGTTATAACTAAGATAATTGACATCAAGGAGTTTGAGTTCATACCCTTGGATACTAATAAAAATATAAAAATTTAGTAGAAAAATGATTTTATTTTTGATTTGTTGTAATTGTAGATTCAAAAAAATCATACTTCAACATTTTCACTCTATTTTATACACCCATTTTAGTAACCTATCCCTTTGATAAGTTTCAAGATGCATTTAGCTTGTGTTTGTGTTTAAAACTACACACTGGTATGGCAAATAGCCCAAAGATGACCAAGTTTTATGTCCTCAAGGACATTGGCACATGAAAGATATAATCCCTTGATATCTTAATTTAAATCTCAATAAAGAACCTTATAAACCTTTCCTTAATGTATTTCTAAAGGTTAGTTCACTTACCCAACCTTATAAAAGCACATTTATCCCTCATTTGAATCTCTCTATCTCTCTTATACTTTATGATCTCTAATGTTTTCTTATTCTCTTTTATAATCTCTTTCTTCTTATTCAACTCCTTTATATACATATTTTGCAATAATATCTAAATATAGGTCCTCCATTGCTACAACTCCTTTCCTCTTCG
Source organism: Sequoia sempervirens (assembly GCA_007258455.2). Lineage (NCBI taxonomy): Eukaryota > Viridiplantae > Streptophyta > Pinopsida > Cupressales > Cupressaceae > Sequoia > Sequoia sempervirens. Next base: position 71,515,665 of record VDFB02109042.1, on the reverse strand, counting down.
GTACACCTCAAGTCTATCTCCCAAACTCTTCTCCATTACACATCACACACAACAACATTCCATAGATTTAAAAAATAACCCTCCTCATCCAAGTGCACACACCACATTCATTAATGTGCTTCTAGGTATCTTAAACCTAAAATCTTATGAATTTTTTGTTGAGGTTGAAACATTCTATTCTAGGGGATTGATTGAAGTAGTCTCCCAAATAAAATTTATCAATTTTCATCCCTCTAAAAACTTGTGTAGGTAATTTCTCTTCATAAGAGGTTTGATTCTAAAATTTGCAAATATTATGGGAATAAAAAATTATGTGAATAGCCACAAGAAGTTTTATAACCTATAAAAAAGGTGCTAACATATGTTTTGGTTGAGAGCTAACCTTAGGGGTCAATAACTTGATTTTAAGGATCAAAAGCATGAGTTGTAGAGGCATGCATTTGCCAAAGTGATTTTTCAATATAGGTCACAAATGCAAGCTTTAGGGCCAATAGTGTGACCTTGAGGAACAAAAGCTCTTGTATGGTCACCTCTGGGATTATTAGGTGAGGATTATGCTCCATCTCCAAAATAACTTATCATAGTCTAGAACAATACTTGGGAGCTTTCTAGTTAGCCTTCAACCTTTTGCAACTAAAATCTAGACAATATTCTTCTAACCCTTCTCTTTTCCCCTTTCCTAGTGTTGTTTTAATTTCAACTCCTTGCCTAGATCTTGTGTTATTTTACTTGGGATGTTTCTCATTCGATTGACTATATTAAATTATAATATTAAAATACAAAAAATACGAAATGTCTGTTCTTGAGTGGCTGAAAGCCACCCCAGCCATGATCCAACTGTAAACACACCAAAATTACAACCCCAACCTAGAAATTTGTAGTCGCCAACTGAGTGCATAAGTTCACTAACCAAAACAAAAAACACAAGCTACACTACTCAAAACACCCACAGTACAAAATTTATAGCAATTGATAACATTTTCATGGCCGCATACAACTAGTATTCAAACCAAAATGAAGAGCAAAAGAAACAAAAAAGGGCATTGAGCTACCCCATTTCAAGCCCTGCGACCACGCCCTTGACCAGAACCACGACCACGAGCCCTGCTGCTTCCTCGCGCTTCACCGCGACCCCTCCCACACAACCCATCATGGCCAAGAACCCTCCTTTACACCTCCATGTCCATCCACTCACTAGCCAACTTGAAATGAAAGAGTTTAGGATTAATTTGCTCTCTCAGAATCCCAACAACAATCACCAATTCCCAATCATCCACATATTCCAGAATAAACGCCCAATATTTTTTGGCCTTCACCTTCCTTTCCAGGATATTTTCAAGCGCTTTGTGTAGAAGAAAGGGGTGCCATTGGTGGGGCACACCCGGGAAGCCAATCCAATCACCATCAGCGGCGACGAAACTTTTCCCTGGCACTGCACAAGCCAAAATCTCCTCCAAACCAACGTGCCATTCTATTTTGACACAATGGTCCATCACCCTTCGAACCTCCTCCCATGAGCTGAAATGGAGGCCCCATGCACAAAAAAAAGAAGAGATGTTTGTATTTGTGAGGGGACAAAACTTGGAAACCAAAAAATCAATTCCCAAGAGAGCCCAGACCAAACTGAGGAAGAAAGGGTCTCTTGTGGCTACCACATTCTTCATCCTTTCATCTGTGATAGGTCCTCAAAATGCCATCTATTGCTTTGAGGCGTTGAGAGCAAAATTTTCTTCCATTCTCCTGCAAACACCAACCTTTGGCGTGCACCAGCGAAATTCTGCAAAAACAAAATGGATGGACACATTGAAAAATGGGGAGGAGTAAATATGCCTCAATCGCTCCCAACATTCAAAGCCCCTGTACCAACGCAAACTGAAATGATGCTACTCCACATCAATTGGTCACTTCATTGATGAGGCTGACATCAGCTGCCACCTTTTATCCCTCCTACCAAATCTCCACTATATTTGATCCAAATTGCTCGGCTACTTTCACTGCCATTTTAGATAGTTGGTCTGCTAAAGCGTTGCCTTCACGGTAGATGTGAGAAATTTTAAAATTTTGGAAATTGTTGAGCTTGGTTCGGATTATGCTGACTATTTTGTCAAGTTTCTAGACTTGCACTTTTCCATTGGTAATAGCATTGACAATCACCTACGAGTCCCCTTCCAGATGCAATCTTTCTACATGGAGCTTGTTTGCCAAATCCACTGCTAAGAGTGCAGCTTGCACCTCTGCCTTGTTATTTGTGCCTTCCACCAACTTCTTAGTCTCAATTGCTAAAATATTACCGGTATCATCATGAGCAACTCACCCAGCTCCCAAAGGTCCTGGATTACCCTTTGACGCCCCAATTTTTTTAAATTTTTATCCACCCCCTTTCAGGTTTACACCACTAAACTGAAGCCCTTATACAGGCAGAGGGGTGAACCCCCGAAGACCCATTAATGAGTGCTAACTTGATCATGGGCCATTGTCTTTGTAGAGAGCTATCTTTGGCTGTAAAAGGATATTTGCATTGACTCTTCCCTTCCACAACAGTATTAACTAGTTCTGAAACTTCTTTTTCGATCCTCCAATTGATCCTTTCCACGGATTCTGCCTTAACTTGAAATATGCGGCGATTGCATTCCTTCCAAATTTCCCAAAGAAATGTAGGAAAATTTTTCCAAATGCATGAGAAATCCAATTTGAATTTTGGAATTCTCCAACTCTGAAATAACTCCTTAATTGAGTTTGGGCACATAAAGTGGTAATTGAGTTGGAGATTACAAACTACTAGCACTGACAAGAAAAAATGCAATGTAGCAAGAGGTGATTAACATTTTCATCTTGTTGTTTGCAAAGGACACATTCAAACGGTCCATTAAAACCATATCTCATTAACCTTTCTCTTGTAGGATTTCTCTACTTTATAGCGAGCCAGGAAAAGGAGCCTACCTTCAGCAGGCAATATTTATTCTAGCATAGGTGCCTTGACCACTCCTTATCTACCATCACCGCTTATGAGAGTTTATACCCAATTTTAATTGAATATTCACCACTTTAGATCCACACCAAATCAATTCATCCATGTTCTTCGAGAGTAAAACGAACCTTTTCTTAAGAATTTCCTCCAGCTCCCAAGTGTGGGCCTGAGATAAACCCAATTCCCCACAATTCTTCCATCGCTAAAGAGTTGAACCCTCTATCACCTCTTTAACCATAAAATCTACCAATTTCATACCCCATCTTAGCTCTGTCAATTGACACAACTCTTGGTTATACAGACCTTCAGATGTGTCGGTAATCCTTCCAAGGAGTCATCCCAAAAGTTAGCCTTCGCTCCATTACCAATCTTCTAGGTGAGATGATCAGTGATGATGTGCCTGCAATCCATCATGAAGTTCCAAATGGTAGAACCCCTTGGAGGCTCCAGCACTGTCAAAATCCTTTCCTTATTCTGCACATCTAAATATTTATGGTTGAGAATCCTGACCCACTTATGCAACGGTCTTTTATACATCATCCATATGAGTTTGGCACCCATTGCCTCATTCATGACCTTCCAATTCCGAAGGCCTCCACCCTGCCTCTTTTGGAGAACATACTTTATCCCATGCCACCAACGAGATTTTATCTTGTTCCTGATTACCATTCCAAAATAACTTTCTCATTTTTTGTTCCACTGCCTTAACGATCTTAGATGGGATCTTCAAGCACATCATGGAGAAAATTGGAATAGCCGAAATGACTGATTTGAGCATGAGCAACTGACCAATAGAGGAGAGCCATCGACTCTTCCATCCATCTAATTTACCCAAACAAGAATCAACTAACCTGGTCCACAGGTTTGGTCGATTTACCCCTGCAAAGAGCGAGACACCCAAAAATATCCCTAGTTGTGATCCACTCTGAATCTTGAGGATCTTGCATATGTCTCTTTTCTTGTCTGCACATGTGTTAAAGAAAATGATCTCCAATTTATGCCAATTTACAGACTGTCCAAAAATAGAACAATACTTATCCAAAGTAGCTTTCATACATCTCGCTTCCTGAGAAGTGGACTCCCCCATTAGAAGGGTATCATGTGCAAATTGTTGATGTGTAACTGCCTCCATGCCCTATGCCACATGAATACCCTTCCAAAAACCTTCCATTCTTTTCTTGGTAATGAGCCTTCCAAGAAATTCTGCCATGATGATAAAATGGGCAGGAGATAAAGGATTTCCCTACCTAATGCCCTTGGAAGACTAAAAAAAACCTTGCGGACTCCCATTAGCCAAAACTAAAAATCTCGTAGTACCTATGCAGCTCCCAATCCATGCAATCCATTGGTCATTGAAACCAAAACATTTCAAAACCTGAAGTAAGAAAGCCCTGTTTACATGGTCGTAGGCCTTCTTAATGTCTAGTTTGATCAACATTCTATCTGTTTTGGCACTTCTCATCGAATGAATGGCCTCATATGTAATGATAATACCTTCAACAATGGACCTCCCCAGAACAAAATTGCTTTGTTCTTTTGAAATGATATGTGGAAGAAGCAACTTCAAGCGATTTGCAATGAATTTGAAAATTACTTTATAAATGGCATTGCATAAAGAGATAGGCCAAAAATCCTCAAAGGTTTCATGGTCTCTTTTTTAGGAATCAAAGAAATGAAAGTGTTATTAATATCCCTACAAACATAAGACCTTATTTGAGATTCCTCCACCATTGCCACCATCTCCTGTTTGATGGTCTCCCACATTCTTTGAAAAAAAACCCATCAGGAAACCATCCGACCCCAGTGCTTTGTCACTCCCAATTGAGAAGAGGGTATTTTTGACCTCCTTCTCCAAGACCGGGCTTAGGAGAAACTCGTTATGACTTTCAAAGATAAGACTGGGAACAACTGTAGAAACTTACTCATCTATCCATTGATCATTGGACCCGCCACCCAGAAGGTTTGAAAAGTATCAAATTGCTTCCATGTTGATGTCATTCTTATCTTTTAGGATAGACCCATTCGAGTCTTTGATCTCTGAAATTTTATTTTTAAATCTCCTAGCCTTCACAGATGAATGAAATAACTTTGTATTTATGTCTCCAGCTTTGAGCCATGTTTCTCTCAATTTTTGCTTCCAATAAACTTCCTCACGAGCTAAAAGTTTAGAATATTCCATAAGAAAATCCTTCTCCTTATTGAATTCAAAATATGACATCCCCTGAAGAATCACCTTAGAATTCAATTGCTCTAGTTCCTCTTCAATTCTAGCTTTTTCCATGAAAATGTTCTTAAAGTGCTTAACATTCCAGTCTTTTAGCTTCCATTTAATATACTGCAATGTTTTGAAGAAACGAAAGGCAATTGATCCCTCAGGAACCACCGTTGATTTCTACTAGCCATCAATCAAGCAAATAAGATCTGTATCTCTAAACCACATAAGCTCAAATTTGAAAGGGGACCTAATGGGGGTGGTATCATCCTGAAAATACAGGGCCATTGGATAATGATCTGAGCCTGAGTAAGGCAAGATATGTGATTCAAAAATGAAAGAGAAAGACCTCTAGCTTCTTGCCACAAAAAAATGATCTAGTTTCTTGGCAATATTTGAGAAGCCCTGTCTCCTATTGGTCCAAGTGAAAATCCCAGACCTTGGGAAAATCTACTCCATGCTATTATTGAAGATGAAATTTTGAAAATCCTTTTCGATGGGACCAAGCCTGCTACAACCACCACGTTTATCTGACCCCTCCTTCGTGGCATTAAAATAACCCCCAATAATCCATAGAGATGAACTAATACCAAACATATGATTTTTGAGTTCCTCCCAAAGAAGTTTCTTCTGGTTGGTACTAGTCGGACCATAAATATTGAAGAAAAAAATGCACCTCCCAGGCCCCTGCAGCTGAACTTTAATCAATTTCCAATTAGAACCTTTCCTGATCTCTACCCCCCCTCTAACTGCTAGGTTCCAAAGAAAAGCCAACTCCCCAGAGGTGCCCACAGAATACGCACACCCCCTACCAACCGTGCCATCTACTAAGAAGGAAATCAAAATATGGACTTCCAAGTTTAGTCTCCTGTAATAAGACAAAATCTGATCGCTCCTGATCAAGACACTGCTTGATCAGTCACATTTTTTTAGGGGCATTGCAACCCCTGACATTCCATGATAGGGCCTTCATGGCTCCTTGGGAAGGGTAAAGCCCTTCCCATAACATAGCTTTCTTTGTCCAATGGTGCTACCTGCCATCTCTAGCCGGACTCTGTTTGATTTCCTGCCTCTCTATTTATGTTCACCTATCTTTTCCTTTTTTTTCTTCACCTGAGTTTGAAAAAAAGTTCTTTTATCTAGAACATCTTCTTCCTCCCTGATTTCCCCACTAAAATATTCATCAGATATTACATCATCAAAATTTAAACTCCTCACCCCTTTAGGGGTATTCAATTCTTCAAAGTTTGCCCCCCCAGGTTGCGACCTTCCCTGCTCACCAATCATTTCTGGCTAGCAAATTCTCTCATCCACAACAGGACAGTTCTATCTCTCCACCTGAAACCTAAAGAAATCCATTACGACACTCTGGCAGTACCTCTTTGTTTGGACAACTACTGAACTGCTCGTGCAGAAACTAGCCACAATTTTGACTAGCATCCCTGAACACCTGGTTACACATTTCAGCTTCAAAAGTATTACGAAAGTAAACTATTATTTCAGAAGAGGCCCTTGTTGGAGATATTACTACGTTGATTCCTTTTGTCTGATCCAAAGGCATGTTAGTATAAAAAATGGCTAGACTAGGGGACAAGAGCGATCGCGTATTCTCACCCTCAGTTGGAAAAGTACACTCTGGACTGAGACCGTTCACAACCCCTTGGAACACACCCTCATTTAAATGACCTCCATTTTCCTCAGAGGGAGCTCAAGCACTGTCCTATTGATCTAGCTAAAAAGCATCATCCTTTGGCCCCAAAGTTTGAGAAGACAGAAGAAGATTGTTTTTTTCCCCATCAACAATCCCCGTATTCATGTCGTTAACCAACCTAATACAAGAGGGGGCCATAGGGTTTCCGATTGCAATAGAATCAGTGTTGGGAAAGCCCCTATCTTCTTCCACATGAATAGACTCCACCATTTCCAACAAATTTTCTTCCATCGTATTTTGTTCCAAGCCCTTCCCTTTTTTATCCCTACCGCACTCTGAAGCTGAGTGACCCCATTCCTTGCAATTTTTGCATTGTTCTATGATTTCTTCAATTTCAATTTCCTGCCACCAAATCCCAGCACTAGTCCTAATCTCCACCCCATGGGGAAAGGGGCATGAGGCCTCCATTCAATGCAAATTTTGGCATATTGACTGAAATCCTTCTTTTCTATGGCCTCGTCCACTTTCAGAAACTTATTAAGATTGTCCCCAATAGCCTTCAAAAAATCTTCATTCCAATATTCATGAGGAAGGTTGTACAGATGAACCCAGATAGGTATTCCTCAATGGCTACTTTCTTGGGATTAAAATTTGGAACCCAATCATTGATAAAGAAACCTATCCTACCCATTAAAAAAGGCCCATTTTGCAGGATTCTTTGATTCTTCCTAGCACAACCATTAATGACCAAGAAAAAACCTTTGGTTAGAGTTTTTAAGATAAAATGCTTACCCCAGTTTTTGTCACACCACTTGCGTATATGAGGGTAAGCCGACCAACCCCCACCCACTTCATGAAGAAATATCTCTCCTTGAAGAGGTTGACAAAATCCTTCCAACCCTCTATTTCGAGTTAGACCACCACCACTCTATTTGCCGTAGTCGAAGGTTTCAGCTTAAAAATCTCCTTTTCCGACACAAAATCCTTTAGTCTCTGGGAAATCTTCTCCGTCGCATTTGAAACCTCCATTGCAATCCTACTAGCATTTTTTGGTCTCCATTCTTTTCCTTCTACTACCTTGAAGCCACCTTTGATGTTGTTAAAACCTTCAGAGAAACCTCCCCCACAAGTTGCTCCATTAGTTCTATTTTATGGACGCTATGAGTTGAAAGCACGTCATTGCTGTGAAACAACTCTCCTCTGATCCTCCCAGGCCCTACCAGGCAACCTCCAATCTTGGAAGCTTCCTCCTTTGACTAGAAACCATCTTCTGGTTTGTTGGTCACTCCCAACGGTCACCTTGAAACCCTAGTCGTTGGCCCTGCATCTCTCCTCCTTCCATCACGATCCCTTTTTTGTATTTACAACATTTCATATTATGCTCACATAAAGTCACTTGGATATCAATTTACAGCCTATCTATTGCATTTTGTTATTATATTGATAAAAATAAACTAGATAAATAAGTAAAACAACACACTCATAAGTTAAAGTAAATTAACTCCTAGTGTTAGAGTGTTCTTTATTTTATCCTTCATTTTTCTGAACCCAATGTACCTACACTTTCCACTTCCTGATAGAAAACCTTGTTCCATTTCACCTACATCAAACTAAACACCTATTCTTTCATTTATCCATCTCCTCACTCTTTTCCATTCCCTCTCTTTCTATCTACATGCAATTATAGTGATTTTTTTCCTTATATACTTTCCCTATTATTTTATGAGAGTGTGTTAATATAAATTAATTGAGCTTGATCTATATTTTTATAACATAATAATATAAAAAATAATATTCAAATTCCTTAAAATTAGGTAAGAAGAATGTTCTTATTGCTAACAATTGGTGGAATTTGACTACTAAGGTGAGTTAAGGGAATTTGGAGGAAAGGTCAAAGAAATTTGTGGAAGGTTTTTATAAGCTAAGGCATGAGAGTTAGTGATGGCCACTAGTGTTCTACATAGGTGATCAATAGAATAAAACTCCTATTTGACAATAGTGAACTATAGTTAGAAATTGAGATGCTAGGATTTCATACTAGAACATCAATGATTTTTTTAGTGGTGAATGTTCTCCAATCGGCTAATAGTTCAAGTTGTAACATGGCTCAAATCACCACATTTTTATAAAATTTTGTTATAGTCTTATTTAAATCACCAAAGAATTTAGTTTATTAAAAAAATTTCCACAATATTTGATACATGATTAGATCATATTTGCCTAAATTTTAAATAAGTTATAGTAGAAATCTAAATTAATTTGACAATAGTATATCATAATTATTAGTTACTTTAGGGTCATATTTCCAACCTTTAGTTTCCACCATTGATTTAAAATATAATCTAACGACCCTTATTGTATTCCAAGAGGTAAAATGTACCTAAAATCTGTAATGCTCATGTGGCCCAAAATTACTTTTGGATCCTTGATCTCATTGTAGATCAACAATCAAAAATTAATTTCGGCCTCCATGAGAATTATAGATCATAGCTACATTTTACCTCACAAAATACAATGAGGTCCATTAGATTATATTTTAAATCAATGGTGGAAACAAAATATTATAGAGTCTACCCCTCAAACCTATTGATCATTTCCACCCTTGAGCCCTTACTTTTCCATAATAATAATTATTTTTAAATGGAAGGATTCACCATCATAACTAATGCATTTTCCTATTATTTTCTAAGATTCACGTAGATTTTCTATTAAAAAAAATTAAAAAAGGAAAGATTTTCCAATAGAAATTAATAGTTTTTTGAAAAAATGAAAGATTCACTAGGATTTTATATCTTTTCTTGAGGGGGGTTTCTTAAAGTTATCACTATAGAACATTGGATTTTGATAATGGGAGACTAACATCCTCTTAAATTCTCCCATCATTCAATTTTATGATCATAAAATCTTTAAATGTTGTTTATCTAATTTTTATTAACCTATATATATTTACAAAATCTTATAAAGTGCCATCTATAAATTGGTATGTCAATCTGAGATCCAAAAGGGAAAATTAGGTATTTTATATATGGGATAATACCTCATTCAATCCCTTAGGATGCAAATTTCAACCTCAACCAAACCTATAAAAATATCTTAGAGTTTGCTTACTAAGTGGATTGAATTTGGTGAGTGCAATATGCAAAATAATGATAGAAAACAAATGGTGAGGGAGTGATGGGAGAATTAGGCCATTAAAATGGTGTAAATAGAGAAATATTTTAGTAGAGGTGTACAATATGGGTAACATAGATTATAAAAACCACTTGTAGAAATGGTACTTTTGTTTTAGAGAGAGGGCGAGAGAGAGAGAGAGAGAGAGAGAGATTTTTCATGATAGATTGCAAATTTTTTAATGAAAATCTAGTTGTTAACTTATCAAGTGAATAATGATGTGGTATTATTAATTAGAATAACTATCAATTAAGGCACACTGAGTTAAATCATTCTTAACTAAAGCAAGACTAAAGCATAGAAAGACACAATTTATTTCAAAATATCCCTTTTAAGAGTCGTGGTATCATGCAATGGTTGGAGGATCTAGAAGAACAAATATGTTAAATTTCAATAATAATTAGCTATGGCATAGCTTAATTTCCTTAATCGTCGTTTGCAATCTATCATGACTAAAGAATGGTGCAGGGGCACCCCACAAGTTTTCATGCCTCCAAGCGGTCAAAAGTTGGCACTTCATTTTGTTTTGGTATTTTTCATGTAATAAGGTCTTCAAAGAACATTTCATGTTTGTAGGAGTCTAGGTTGAGTCATTAGGTGCAAGGGAATTGGAAAATACAAAAGTTGTCAAAAGTTGCACATTGTTGTCAAGCAACTTTTTTCATTTTTGTCAAAAATTAGTCATAAGGATGTTTAGTTGGTTTCTAATTTGAAATGTAGTTAGTGGTCATTGGAAACAGGTTGGTAAATGTTTAAAAACCCTTGTGTGGTCAAAGGAAAGGTTGATTTTTGGAGATTTTGAAGATTGAAGCAATAAAAACTCTATTTTCTACATTTTTGAATGTTATTTTGCTGCACCTTTGTGTTGTACAGATCTGTACGATCTAGTGATGAACTAAAATAAATTATGGTTGATATAGCATTGAATATTATTTCATTTGGCACCAATTTCATGTAATTTCATTGAGTTTTAAGGGATTTGTGATCATTTTTCTTAAAATTGGTCGAAACCCTAGATAGGGTAACCAGTGAGGAAATAAAATGTCATAAACTCCATTCCACCCGATAAGAATCTCTGAAACTTGGTGAATGGATTTTTTTGGTGTGTATATTGATGCTTCAAACTTGTAGAGGTAGGGAATGATATTTGGCAAACGTGGAGTTGCTGCAATGGCCTGATATCTTCATGTATTAGGCCTAAGAACCCTAGAGACTTAGGGAAATTGTTGTAAAACCTTTGGAGATTGATTTACTTGACAGAAGAGGGTTAATTGGGCCATTTTTTTTATGTTTAAGGTGTTAGAACAAGTTTTGGATCCATGTGAATCCCTGAACACATTTGGAGCATGCCTAGTTGCCTATTAGGCCTAGTCAAGAAATATGACAGTCAAGTTTTGGAGCCTTCTGTACAAAGTAACCCCACCTGAATTTTGGATATGTTTGTAAATGGCCAAAAGGGTATCTAGAAATGTGCTTAAATTTTTAATTCCATGCTCTCCCCACAAGTTGTTCCTAAAAAGCCATGTTTGAAAGGCTACAAGGAGGAATGAGGGCTTGTAAAGCAAAACCCATCAATTTATGTCTAAGGGCTTAAAGGGTGGTTGTTTGTGAGTGATAAGAGATTTCTTACCCCTTCTATGCATCAAATAACAAGTTCTTTATGTGAAAATATGGAAAATAGAAATGGCATGGGAATAGTTGTACTAGGATACCTCAAATATTTAGTCGTGGATGATGTGCATGTTGACTACGAATAGTTTGATAACATAGAGAAGATCAATAAAAGAGAATGTAAAAATAATAATCTATCATAATAAATTACACTAATAACCTAATCGCATTACATGTAAATCCAAGGACTTTAGTTTATAAATTCTAAATTCATGCAATTAATGTATAGTAATTTGATTTATATTAGCCATAAAAAATGAGAAAAAAAGGATGGTGCACTCTGCTCCAAAAAGTTTCGCAACATTTGCGACCATTGACAAGGATCTCCGCGAGCACTCCACTATGACGGACCATGGCAGGGTGGGTTTCGGGGGCGCGACATCGACATTTTTATGCCCAAATGTGGCTTCACAGGCGGCTCAGTCTGAGCATGGGCATTTGCAAGAGGGGAGAGGCATCCCTCTTCGATTTCCTACAATGAATAAAGGACATTGCCTCTCTTTTAAGGAGGCTCTGTGCGGTGATAAATCAAGCATTTCTCCTCCTAATCGATAGACTCGACATCGAAACCCTAGTTGGTGCCCTCAAAGCAGTCGGGATGTGGACGGCAGGGCAAGGCCCCTGCTTTCTCTTCACCCCTCATCCACATCCCCTGTGGTGCGATTGGATGTGTTTTCCACATAGCGGGAGGATTTTCTGTAAGATTATGCCCTAATCTATAGATTCACAAAATTATGGCCAAAATTATGCGATCTACACACATGGGTTTCTGAGAAATGGAAAATATTCATGAAGGGTGAAATTTGGATTTACCCTTGTGCCGAGGGATTTTTTATTTTAGAATTTGGCTCTAAGGAAGATAAGGAGCTGGTGCTAGAGAATAGTCCTTGGAGTTTTCAAGGTGATTTTTTGTGTATGAAACCATGGTTCCCAGCCTTTGATTCATGAACATAAGTTTTCTCCTCAACTTATTTATGGGTACAGTTACCATTTCTTCCTCTTCAATTTTGGTAGCTTGACTGCTTGCAAGCCATTGGGAATAGTTTAGGGAAATATCATTGTACTTCCAAGGAAACAATCGATTATCATAATTCCACCTCTGCACGAATATGTGTTGAAATGGATTTATCTAACGACCTACCTACTAATATTATGTTGAAAGTGGGTAATAGATGTTGGGTGCAACTTGTTGACTATGAGAAAGTCATATTCAGATGTAGGCGATGTTTTTCTATGGACCATCATACATCCTTGTGTCAAAAATAGCCAGCCATTGGGAATTTGGCCTCCTTTGGGAAACCTTCCTAGTGGGATGGGGTTAGTCCTCAACATTATGTCATTACTCCTAATCCCCCTCAAGGCTCAACTCAACTCCATGCTCCTTCTAAGGACACTAAGGTTTTCTCATCAACTCCCACTAATGGGTCTGTGGTGGATTTCCCAATGGCTACAGGTTGTGAAGTTGGTATTGATGTTGAGGACACTAAGGTTTGCTCATCAACTCTGAATAATGGGTTTGCGATGGAATGCCTGATGGCTACAAATTGCAGAGTTGGTACTGATGTTGAGGGTCGTCAACCAAAGGATGCTGCCCCAACTTGCTCCATTGCGTTGATGGAGCATTCTATGGTTATAGGCTCCGTAGATGGCCCAAAAGTGGGTCACTGTCATTCAAATGACGACGGTTGAAAAAATTAAAGAGGAGAAAATAAAATCCTCAACATCATATGATTTCGAGGTCCTCCAAGAAAGGGGGAAATGTGGAATCTTAAATCTTGCTACTGTTGGTGGCATCAGTAAATTTTGTCTTATCTAGAATAGATATGGTTTTTGATAGTGGCATCAGGAACAATAAGTAGAGATTTGAATGGTCCAGCTTGACCATTACTGATGTAACTTTGAATTTTATTAATTTAATCTTCCCAGCTCTGCTGCGCTTTATCGATAAAAAAAAAGATTTATATTAGATATATTCTCCTATAAGAACCATAATCCAACTAACAAATTATGCCATAAAAGAATCAAAATTAAAACATAATCCTCATGTCCTCATGTTATTGATATCCTGACTCCTATGTGATTTCTTGGAGATCAACAACAACTTGGGAAGATATCACTTGACAAAACTATCAGTGTCTTTGCAATTTCAATTATTCAGTGCCCAAATACAACACGTTTTTAATTGATAAACAAATATGTGAAGACATTGGTTATATGGTTTTATATTGTGTTGTTTATATATATATATGATATTAATGTAATATCTAGTGCCATATTCCTATACAATATTTCTTCACAGTTTGGTGTTATTATATTGGCTATTTGTATTTAAAAAATGAAGATTTGGAGGCATAGATGAAGCATAAGAACTATTTGATAGAATGGGGTCTTGTGAAATGTAGTAATTGTACGGTAACCACCAAATAGTCTTGTTAAGAGATATTTCTACGCTAGATTTAAAAGTTTACGAAAATGATAAACAAACAAATTGCCATACCTGTAAATAGTGCCCTCCCTCTCTGCAACTTCCAAAAGTTATCCCTTTTGTTCATTCTCTCTCCTTTCTCTTATGCCTCTAATTCACCAACTTCCTTTCTTCTCTTTTCGTTGCCTGGATTTTTCAGTCTTTTACTCTCTTCCTATAATACATGAGTAATTGAGTATAAATAATTCCATGCATTCAAGGCCATGAGCAAAACTTCCAAATGATTACTACTTGCATCCCAATCTATAAGAGAACTCAACCTTTATTACTGTGTATTAATCAACTTCAACTAGCTCAAGGTAGAATAACATGCATCCCATATTGTATGTATCCCTAGAACCCTAACACAATCTCTTATCCATCTTACATAGAACCAACTCACAATCAATATGAAATACAAGAGCGCACACACTAAGAAAATGATTATACACACAATATATAATAATATGAACAAAACACAAAAGGAACACATACATAAACACTAAGTAACAATCATGGACACTAGACCAATGTATAATAAAATAATATAAACAAGACACTCATAAGAGTATTGTTACCAGATTTTCACCCATGGCTCAATCAGGTAGAGCCTATTAATATCTAAAAGAAAATGTTACATTTAATATTCCCCTTACATTGTATTCATATACACAAATGAAATAACTTGAAAGATTACAAAAACACAAATCATCGCATTTATATAGATGCATGAAACATAAGAAGATTTTGCAAATTTCTTTTGAAAAGTTATTTTATTGAATGAAATATTCATTTTGACTCACACAAGCCGTGAGTTTAACTCTTGTATTATTCAATACAAATCAAGGTAAACATATACATGAATAAGAAAATGAAGAAAAATGCATGTAGGGAGGGTAACCATTCATTTCCTAAGAATGACTGGTTCTGTTGAGTCTTCTTGTTTAATTGTCGTCTGAGTTGTCCTGGTCTGTTCCTAGCTCCTTAAGACCCTTTTTCCTGCAATAAATCAAAGCAACATGTTAGAGCAGTGCTCTAAGCAATGACAAGTTACACACCATACATGATCATTTACCCATTCAGGTATAAATTAACCTTAATCTGCATCAAACAAACATCCATATGTTGAATATATCAGAGAATACATTAAATCCATCGAAACAACACATCAAAGTATACATATTTTTCTAACTTGTTTGTTTCTTGTGCAGCTACAGGTCCAATCATATTTTTAGATCAAATGAGTGGTGAAAAATGTGGCTCCCATGAGGGTTGAGCCTAGCTCATTATTTATGCACAACTTTTAAGTGTGCTTATCAACTCATTATTTAGAACAACGAGATTAATGAATTTACTGGTGTAAATGACAAATAAATGCTCAATGGAACCATAGTGCTATTAAAACTGAGCAATGGTGTCTATCAAGTACAGTCACATGGAGCTACACAAATATTTTAAGGATATTGTATTGTGCATCATAAAGTTATTTTATATTGCATTAAAATTCATATGGAAATCATATAACTATTTGAAGATAGGCACTGAGCAAGATAAAGGAGAGAGATTATTTGTGTAATACAAGCTACAAGGGCAGTTCCATGCAGTTCCATATAGTGCCCAATATTTTTTAGCTTTAAAGATAGCATAAACACATTGATTCAAATAATTACTGAAATGCATTGTCTGTCAAGAGTCATTAAAAGCTTTTCTTTCAAGCACTATAGGACACATTGTATTTGAATCATCAAGGGATAGTCCTGATAGTCTTATGACTATCTTGATTATTTTGTTCATAGTGCAGTCTATTGTCATGACAGTCATAGATATAGAAGAGAACAATCAACAAGTGGCAAGAAAGGATTAAATGCCTAAAGTCTATAATGATAGTAACATCTGAGGGAAGATCAGTGTTGGATATTCTTTCAGGCTGCTCAGGAAAATTGTATAGAAGAATGATGGAATTCAATGCAAAGGAAATTGACCACAGTCAACATGGAGAAGACATCAATCTTGGATGTCTTAAAGAGCATTAAGAGGCATTCCAATCACAAGAATAGAAAAAGCAATGTTCAACAGCATTATAATTGTTCTATGCTAATTGATCTCTCAATAACATGTTTATAGGAACCTTTTGAGACTCACTTAAAATTACATTGAGAAAGGGTAAGTGTATATATGTATTGATAGCAGATCTATTGCAGTGTTTTTACAAAGTTTATATATTGGCAATCACTGATAAATGGTCACAAAAGACTTTACAAAAGGCAAAAAAACCTCGCCAACCATGTAAAGAGGAATAAAGTTACTCTGTAACAAAATATAACCCAAAAACTAGCTAAATCATTTCATGAAAACAACAAGAGCAGTAAGGTCGAGCACAGAGATGGGGTTTTCCCTCTTTTTCTCATAAGGGACCTGTAAGAAGCCATAGCATTAAAAGCATAGAAAAAAAAGAGTAAAACCCAGGAAATCTCATAAAGAATACTAGAGATCTGAATGAGAGAAGAGCCTTGGCGGCCAGATCAAGGAAAAAGCACAAAAATGCAAACAAATGCGTGTTGAAGTGGACAGAGAGCAGTTAGGTATATGAAAGTGTAAGAAATCGACTTGTGAATCAAATGATACAAAAATTAAAAGGCCTTTTATATTTTCTGTACAAAACAAAATATGTATTGCGCTTAAGCTGTTGAAAGATCAACAAAATAACTACTTTGAAGGCCTACATTGAACTTTCCCATGGAGTTTTGCTCAAAGTTGAAGCAGAAAAGTCTCTCTATGTTCAACTTTTTTATCATGGCCGAGCTCCAAGATTCTACAGAAACCCTTCAATGGCGGCATAGGTTGCAGAAAATTGAACAAAGACAAGTAAATATGTGTGGCTACACGAGCCATGATTATAGAAGGCTTGTGTAGGAGGAAAATCAGCTCGAAGAAAATATAATAGAGTGCCTCTGTATAACTAGTAAAATCGCCATGAAAGGCCAGGGTTAGGCTCTGTAGCTGGTTTGCAGATCAAAGAAAAGCAATAGAAATTAAAATGAGTGAAGAAATCTGTAGAGGCCGTGGCCAAAGAGGGCCTGTATGAGCAAAAAAGTGGTGATATTTTCTCAGATTTTTCTTCTAAAACATACTTACCGGTGTTGTCAATGAGAGAAATCGACAGAATCTATAGAGGAGTTCTTTTTGTACAGGATTTGTTGTTGAAACGCTCAGCCGAAAGGCCAAAAGTGGCAGATAGAGTTCAAAACCCTACCAAGGCATGGCGGTGCCAAGTTTCTCCAGAAGCTTTGTGAAAACAAAATGAAAGATAATTTTGCTTCTTTTGGTTTTAGGGTTCTCATAACCCTAAGTCGACTCATGCCTTATTGGAATTTTTATCAAGTGATTTAACAAAAAATCAATGCCACTAATACCATCGTGGGTTCTACCTTTTCAATATGTATTATGACTTAGGCTTTTCTCAATTTCTTTTGACTTAGTAAAATTTTGATTGATGTCTATGTCGATACATGGAGGTGGGCTCTTTATTTTTTGCATTATTTTATATTGTAAAATGCTTGAATTTAAATGATAATCCATAAATCATTTAATTCAAGTATTACCTTTAAATGCAAAGAGATAGGGACATGTGATATTATGATTAAGTCATAAGGGAAGATGTAGATTTTCTTTGATTTATGATGAAGAGAGCATCTAGGGGAGTTAGAGGAGGTTGGAAAACATGTGCCAAAAATATAGCAAGCACTTTTATTCAGCTTTGAGACCTTTAGAGTGCTTATAGGAGGTGATTTTGCATACCTTGATGGTGGACATAGTCAAATTTGACTTTTTCACCCTTTTAGAGATCATTTGGAGGCGATTTGCATGCTAGATTTTAGGCTTTATGGGTGCTTACGAAAATGAGGTTTCTAGAACCTTATTTTGTGGAGCAACTTAAGTGTTGGATACTTAGTCACATTTGTTACTCATTATTGAGTTAGTTCTTGATTATGCAGATTTTAGCTTGGAGTGACTTTTAAAGTCCTTTGTGACAATTTGGCATACTTTTGTAACTCAATTTTTGGGATATGAAATTCAGTGAAAGCCTTTGATGCTTTGATATAAAAATTTTTGCCTTCTTATTCAGTGCATGCTTGTGTATTTCATATGGTTGATCAAATTATCAGTGAGAGATTCTTCATCTCCTCTTAATCTTGTCTCATTTTTTGATGCCTCTATGCATAGTTATGTTAATGCAGGTTACAAATTGTGTCATAATAATGCAAATTGACTTTTAGCTATGAGTTTACCCTCCTCCTTGAGGTCTGAGCTTTAGGACTATTTTGTGAAATATTTATGCAGAGAACATACAAAAGTAAGTAGTGCAAACTCCTTTTTCTATCATTGCAAAGTAAGTGTTATGCAAGTATGAGTTTCATAATCCTTGCAGTTTGGTGTATCACCCAGTAGTTTATTTTAGCATTTCATTTTTAGCAGTTTTTCTCCCTTTTCCCTCAAAAAGAATCAATAAAGTAGTGATAACCAGCTAGGAAGTTGGCCTTCTCTGGAGGTTCTTTTCCTTTTTAGGTGACCCATAACCTGGAAAAGTTCCCATGTTTCTCTAGCTTACTGAGTTTCATAACTCAGTCAGGGTGCAAAGTTTAAGAGATAACAAGTATAAAACATAAGACAAGACAATTTCAAGATAATCAATCCTAAAGTTCCATACCATACCAATATGTCTAACTCCCAATGGTAGTCTACCAATGTACCAAAACCTTGCATAAGTAAGAAATCTTGACCATAATAATACTTCATTAGGCCATAAGACTTCATTAGATATCTCCTAGCTCTATTAATTGATAAGGAATAATAAAATGTGTAGCATAGCCTATGAAGTACCCACTCAACAAAAGCACTATAACCTACATGATGCAAGTCCATAGTGAGAAAAGCAAATGCAATCCTATCTTAAGGGGAGATTATCTTCAAATGTACTAAGCTCGAAGTAGGGAAAGTTATGTTGGATGTATTTATCCACAAGGACACCTAATTCATCTCAATCCATTTTGATCTTGGTACCTCATCGATAATTGATGTACTTAAATTCTTAAGATAAGATTGATAGGTGTGGAAAAACATAGAATAAACTTCCAACTTGTTGGAGCAACCAAGATCTCCTTGTAAGATAAAAAAAAATCCACTAAATGAATAATTTGTTGGAAATGATGTCATTGATGTCAAAGGTACATAGAAATGTTGTCATTGATGTCAAAGGTGGACAAGGTTGTCATTGATGCTCGAGTGTTTAATGTGGATATCGATGGAATATGTTGTCAAGGTGCATCAACAAGATTGTTGAAGTCAAAGAGTTTGTCAAGATTGTTAGACAAGAATGTCAAAGTAAGAGTTTCTCATTGATGTCAAAGGCGTATGGACACAATCGTATGAAGGCCAAAGGCCACTAATCATTTCAAGAAGTAGATTGAAGACCTCCAAGGACAAAATATATATTTAAGTAAGATAATCACCCAATATATTAAATGAGATGAACATTTAGAAGTTTAATATTTAATATAAGAAAATATTTATAATGGCCGAAAAATATTTTATATGTTTAATATTTAATATAAACATATAAAAGGAGAAAAAAATTATTTAAGGAAGAGTAAAAAAAGGAGAATTAACTAAATAAAGATTAACCTTTATTAAAAGTAGTGATTAAATTAATATATGGAGTAGCGATAAAGTTTCATAAAGAAAAGACAAAATCATATATGAAAAATTAAAGAAAATAACAAACATTAAAAAGGTAGTATACAGCGATCTATTAAAGAAATATTGAAACAAAAATTAAACTAATAAAGAGGCAGCGATGACTAATTATGAAGGCAACAATAACTAATTTTATAAAGGCAACTCTTCATAGGGAATTGCTAAAGGAAACAATTCATGTTATAATTTAGTTTTAAAAGGTTTGATTTTAGTTTAGAAAAGGCAGTGATTGAAATAAGAATTAAAGCAATGCTTATAAAGAAAAATGATTAAAAGGACAACAATCACCTCTTAACAAAAGGTCATGCCTTTTTAAGAGGTTATCTCTTTTCAAAGAGATGCCTCTCTTCATTTAAGAGGCATAAGGATATGTAGATATAAAAGGTGATAAGGAAATGTGGAGAAGGGGGTGTGGAGAAAATAAGTTACATCACATATACACTAACAAATTTGTGAAGAATATATTATTGTGCTATGCGAAGATCTATTATTCAAGCACAAGGAAATTAATGAGGAAGATATATATGATCAAGGCAAATTTATGAGAGAGATATATAAAATTCAAAGCAGATTTGTATGAATAAGTTATAGAAGAATTATTATTATGAACATATAGATTTGAAGAGGATTATAAGTGGATAATGAAACATCATTTATAAAATATTTATGAAGGAGACAACAAAGTAAAGAAAGCAAAACTTCAAACCCATCAACAAGAATTTGAGGGTCTAAAGATAATGGATAAATAAAATATTGTTGCCTATTTGCTTCGAGTGGA
This sequence comes from Sequoia sempervirens, assembly GCA_007258455.2. Lineage (NCBI taxonomy): Eukaryota > Viridiplantae > Streptophyta > Pinopsida > Cupressales > Cupressaceae > Sequoia > Sequoia sempervirens. The sequence goes on along the minus strand of VDFB02109042.1, from coordinate 71,494,996 downwards.
TGAGATTGTCAATATGTTAAAGGGTCTTGGTGAAAAAATAGAAGAATCAACAATAGTACAAAAAAAGAAGAAGATCTCTTCCCTTAAGATTTGATGCTAAAATTTATATTATAGAAGAGATGAAGGACTTGAATATATTAACCATGGATGAACCACATGGAATCCTCACTGCTTATGAGATGAGAACTAAAAAGGATAATACATCTAAAAAGGAAGCAACCTTCAAAACCACAAAAAAGTCAAAGAAGAAAGAACATATGCCAAGTGAGAGTTTCGAGGAAGAAATGGACAAGGAGGAATCTTATTTTGTATGGAAGTTAAAAAACAGAAATGATAAGGGAAAATTTCCATTTAAATGTTTCAATTGTGGAAAAGTAGGACACTTTGTTAAGATGCCAATATTTGAAAGAAAGTGATAGTGATGAAGAAGAAGAGCTTTATACATAGAAAGGAAACAAAAATGGTCATAAGCATGATAAAACCAATAAGAAAAAGAAATCCTATGATTACAAGAAGATTCTTTATGCTTATAGAGATGATAGCTCATCCGATGAAAGTGATTGGGATAGCTATAGAGAAGAGATGTTTTTTATGGCATTTGAAAATGATAAAGAAAACAAGCACTCACATGAGGAAGATAAAACTAAATTTGATAATGAAGATGATGATGAAGATAACTTTGAGGAAGAACTCTATTGTGCTATAAAATAATTTGAGAGTCTTAGAAATAAAAATTCAGAGTACAAGTTGCTATATCAAGAAGAGTGTGAATCAAAGGCCAAAATACAAGAAGAATCTGAAAAGGTGATCATTGATTTGAAAGATCAAATAAAGGAACTAGAGCAAACAATTATCAATTTAAAAATCTAAATTGAAGAAGAGAAAATAATTCAAGATATGTAAAAATCGAATTGAGAGCAAAGGAAGAAAGTTATGAAAGGTTAGAGTGCAAAATTATTTTGTGAGGAAAGAATTGGAGAAGACAACCACCAAATTGAACACAAGTATCAAGTTTGAAAAGAGCACATAAATCCTAGATGAAATCATTAATGGGAAAAGGTCACCATCAAATAAAACATGACTTGGCTATAAAGAAAATCAAACATTCAAGGAAGCTTCCAAAGAAAATCCTAAGAAGACAAATGAGGGAAAGACAAAAATCCACAAAGATACTTTCAAAAGCTCTATTAGAAATGAAGGTAGCAAGAAGACAAAGACTCCTCCTAAACCTAACAAATACAATCTTAAGAAGTCCTTTCCTCTAAGCCAAGTGCATACATCCAAGTTCCAACATTCTTTTTATGGATATTGTTATTCATGTAATCATTTTGGTCACAAGGTAAAATATTGTAGAACACATGAGATATAATGATGGATGGAACATATCAATTTTTATGGATGGACAGGTAGAAACTATAATTCATATGTTCCTTTAGTGAAAGTTATAGTGTTGTATGCTACAAATGCAATAACTATGGACATATTGTGTGATATTGTAGAAGTGGCTTTGTGAAATCACCTAGACAACACAAGATGGAAGATACCATGACCAAACAAAAAGGAAATTCTATAAAAGTTTGGAGAAGGAAACAAGAACAAGACAATGTGAAGGATAAATCTATGGTAGTGAAAATTTCATTACATGCATAAGAGATATCTCCTAGTCCATAAGGAGAAACATAATTTCAAGGGGAGCTAATTATGACATTATTATTCAACCCCATGGAAAAGATAATTCAAAAGATGAAGTATCACAAAAATTTAAGAGAAGAATCCAATTGTTCAATAGATTGGTATCAAGGGAAAGTAATGAATTGGCATCTACATAATTGTGGGAAATATTCAAGATCCTAGATGATGAAATATTGTATACCTTTAACCCATGCACATAAAGATGGCATTTACGAGTGTCTCCATGAGATTGAAGATTTGAGAGAATAGAGAGTTAAAGTGTCATTCAAATCTATTATAACAATAGAGAAGAGTATATTGCCTTGAAGGTAATAAAAGAGGAAAGCTTCAATATGAACATGTAGTATCAAGAGAGATTATTTATAGTATATATAAGGTATTAAAACTTGGGAGAAAAAAGAAGTGAAAAGAGGAGTTACCTTTTGAGAGAAAAATAATGAGAAGAAGGAAGAATCCATGCTTGTGCAAACCGCACCTCATGCAAAAATTTGTAAAGAAGCATGAATTAAAGGGGAGCTAATCATTATAATAACTTTTAAAGCTTTATGGAGAAGACAAATCAATGATAGATCAGCTGTTGTACATTCCTTGTCAAAGTTATGAGCATCCCATTATCATTAATTTTAGAAAAGGAAATTATCCAACTTCTCTTGGATGACTATAGAGGAAGCATGTCACCCAAATATCATAGAAACAAAGGGTGGAGAGTTAGAGAGAAAGAGGAATATTAGAGCAAGGGGGAGCATTAGAGAATCTCCAATAGGGGGAGAAATATATCCCTATTATATTGGATGTAAGTATTAAAGAATATGATTAGATGTTTCCCATGGTCCATTTGTGGATAAATGTTTTATAAACATCCATTTGGCATTGATGTCAAAGGGGGAGAGATATAGTAAGGTGGGGCAATACAAAAAGAGAGAATTATGTTTGTATTTCCATCAATGACAAAGGGGGATATTGTTGGAAATGTTTTCATTGATATCAAAGGTACATCTAGAAATGTTGTCATTGATGTCAAAGGTGGACAAGATCGTAATTAATTCCCAAGTGTTTAATGTGGAGATCAATGGAATATGTTGTCAAGGTGCATGAACAAGATTGTTGAAGTCAAGGAGCTTGTCGAGATTGTTGGATGAGGATTTCATAGTAAGAGTTTTTCATTGATTTCAAAGATGTATGGACACAATCATATGAAGGCCGAAGGCCACTAATCATTTCAAGAAGTAGATCGAAGACCTCCAAGAATAATACATATATTTAACTAAGATAATCTCCCAAGATATTAAATGAGAGATGAGCATTTGGGAGTTTAATATTTAATATAAACAAATATTTATAGTGGCCAAAAAATATTTTATATGTTTAATATTTAATATAAACATTTAAAAGGGCGGGGGCCCTAGCTCGGTTGGCTAAGTAATTCCGTTGCGGCTCTGCTGGTCACGAGTTCTAGTCTCCCCCCGTCCCGTGGTACCGGAGGGCGTGTCGCGCCAGCGCCGCCGGTCACGTTAAAAAGTTTACCAGGCGCACTGCAGTTTATAGGGGGTCGTGCTACCCGATTCCTGCAGTCTAAAAAAAAAAAATTAAAAAAATATAAACATTTAAAAGAAGCAACAAATTTATTTAAGAGTGAAAAAAAGGAGTTAAATAAATAAAGATTAACCTTTACTAAAAGTAGCGATTAAATTAATATATGGAGAAGCCATAAAGTTTCATAAGGAAAAGAAAAAATAATATAAAATAAAATAAAGAAAAACATTAGAAAGGTAGTATACAATAATCCTTTAAAGAGATATTGAAACAAAAATTAAACTAATAAAGAGGCAGGGATGACTAATTTTATAAAGGCAACACTTCATAAGGAATTGCTAAAGGAATTGATTCGTGATATAATTTTTTTTAAAGGTTTGAGTTTAGATTAGAAAAAGACAACGATTGAAATAAGAATTAAGGCAATGGTTATAAAGAAAAATGACTAAAAGGACAATAATCACCTCTTAACAAAAGGTCATGCCTTTTTAAGAGGTTATCTCTTTTCAAAAAGATGCCTCTCTTCATGAAGAGGAATAAGGATATGTAGATATAAAAGGTGATAAGGAAATGTGGAGAAGGGGGTGTGGAGAAAATAAGTTACATCACATATACTATTACAAGTATGAGTAGTCGATGTTGTCATTGATGTCAATAGGCTTATGTTTTTTTTTTCATTGATGTCAACTAGCGATGGTTGAGAAGTTGTGATGCTTTGATTAGTTTCATTATGTTGTCAATAGTTAAGTGTTATTGGTGTCAACCTCTAGTGTTTATTTGATAAGCTTCTATAAATGTGGATATTGTTTGGCTAAGTTGATGTGTTGCAATTGGTTTGGTGATGATGAGGAAGTGTTGAAGATGATGAGAATATGTTTTTGGTGCTTGATTTCCAAGTTCTTTTGAGAAAATCTTAATAAAAGAGGAAATAGTGTGTTGTAGAGGTATTCCAGCATACAAAGTGGTGTTCTAGTTTTGCTCCACATTTCTTATGTGTTGAAGATCTATTTTTTTGGTTCAAATATGTTGATCAAAGGTGTTCATAGATGTTATATCCATAATTTCTTGGTCTAGATCATTGTACAGAGAAAGACGCGTTCACCAATACGTGAACTGTGTTGTAGTGTTGTCTGGGAGAAATGGATTTGCTTCACATTTCTTCATAGTTTGATTTTTGGTCTTGAGGTTTTGGTAGTGTGCTGATAAGGTCCATATCTACTTTTAGTCAAAGTTGTTCATTTTTTGGTACTCCACAAGTTAATTTCTTGAGTTACAATGTGTGGAAGATTATCTAGTGTGCAGGATGAGTTTTTTCTTTAGGTGAAAATTGTTGTGAAGGAATTTGTTAGATTTTAATATTTTAGGGTGTTTGTGGAATATTCTAGTGTGTTCAAGTGATATTTGGTGTTCACGAGTCATCTTTGGATCAAAGGAAGCGTGTAATTAAATGTTTGATAGTGTTTACACAGGTTCAATCAACCTTGGGTGTTTACACTAATTGTGGATTTGCTTTGGTGGTTGTGGAAGTGTGGTGTAGAGTGTTTGAGTGGATTTAGGTACAAGTTAAGGTGTGATGTGGTCCACCTTCATTCCTCTCCACCGCAGGAATGTTTGGTGTCAACCTAATTTGAATTTGCACGGTTGAGGTGCATAGCCAACCTTGGAGAATATTTTCAAGGTTGAAAAAGGTATAAATAAGTGTTGTGTTGATGGAGGATTGTGTGTAGTGTGTGTGATGCGAATTGCAGAGGCATGAAGTGCGAATTTGTGAAGTGCACTGTGAGATTTAATGAGTTAGACTACTGGAAACAGTGAGCAAAAGATGTCTACAATCTTCATAAAGGTTGTGAATGTGTTGGTGATGTTGTGGTGGACTTTTCTGTTGCATTACTTGATGGATTTCTTACTATAATATTCTTCTTTTCTTCTTTTTTGTAATCTGGTAGTGAGCCCTTCTTTCTTTTGGCAATAAGCCTATTGTATTCAGTGTTGCAATTACTTTATACTATGAGCTAATCCTCACCGTTGTTTTCCATTTTTGGGTTTTCCACGTAAATTTGGTGTACTATTGTGCATGGTGTTGGTGTGTTTCAGTTTCAGTTATTTTCTTTCATGCTAAATCACTCTAATAGATTAAAGGTTATTAAAGTTGATGTGGATCTGAATATTAATGAGGGTTTTGTTGTTTTAATGTACAATTGATTCACCCCCCCTCTTAGTTGTCTTGTGCATTCAACATATACACCAACAAATTTCTGAAAAATATATTAGTGTGTTATGTGAAGATCTATTATTCAAGTACAAGGAAATTAATGAGGAATATATGTGTGTGTGTGAGAGAGAGATCAAGGTAGATTTATGAGAGAGATATATAAAATTTAAGGTAGATTTGCATGAAAAATTAAATAATTATTATCATTAGATAGAAGGCAACATTTTAAAAGAGGAGAACATACAGATTTGAAGAGGAGTATAAGTGGATGATGAAACATCATTTATAAGGTAGATTGTATGAGGAGATTGTAATCAATTTATGGCAGATTTATGATTAGCATTATAGTAGATTAGAGAAGAAAATTATTGAGGTTGGTGCCTCATATTATAGGGGTTGGTGCCTATATATTGGAGAAATTGGAGTTTATTGGGGGTTTGTGCCTCTAGTAGGTTGGTTCCTAGAAAGTTTGTAAAAGAGATTTATATAAAAGCAATATTCTATCATAGTTTTCTCCCATACAGGTCCACGTAAATATCACATGTTATTGTGTTCTTCTCATGTGCATGATTATTGATGTTGTGTAAATGGTGTTATTGTGATTGATAAAGTTTTAAATTGGTAAAAAATTGCATTATATTGATTCACACCCCCCCCCCCACTCTCAGTATAATCTTGTGCTTATCATAATTCAAGATAGAACAATTATCATTCAAAGCTTGCTAAAATTTACAAAAGAGAACCTTGCATATAAAGGAAAGGATAAGGAGTTGGGAAGGTAGGAATAAAATTTTAAATACCCCTGAAAGAGAAATACAAATGTAGGACTCTAGTGACAAGTGTAGGGACACATTTTAAGTCCACATGGGGTAAGACAAAAAGAAAGATGTCTCTCTAAGTGAGCTTAAGAGTAGTATGAATGGGATCAACTGAGTACTAGGTAAAAGTAAACTAGGTTGGTAATAACAATTTTTATACTAACACAACTTATACTTATAACTCTCAAACCACCTCATAACCTATTAGGTTCAACTCATTAAAGAGATAATAATATACCAACCTAGGTTAGAGCCACGTGTAACTAAGATAGTTAATAACAATATGACAATTAGGTATGATAGAATCTCAAGATAATTATTCCATTATATGCTAACTCATCCAATTCCCATCCTATTAACATAATCTCAATAAGAAAATTATCTTCACCCAAACTAAGTTAGAGATTCAAATACCATAATAATGGAGGTTAATTTATTTCCAAATATGACATCAAAACTATCACACACTCATCCACTTAGGGAATCTCAATACAAAATAAATATACTTATGAGTATGGTAGCATAGGGAAAAAGGTCCTCATGTTCACACCCTTAGGACTAGCACCCATAAATTAGTTTAACATACTCATTAAGAAGTAAAAAATCACCAAACCATGTTTGGAGACCACATAGATGAATTAAGAATATCATCCTAGCAACTCTCTTTAGATTGAAAAAATCATTGTAATCAAAACCAAACTCGACAAGATACCTAGGTGTAGTAGAAGAAAGGAATTATGTTCCCATTATACTCACTAACCACATTAAAATGTTGATAAATTATAAATGAAATATAATATCAACATTAGTTTTTAATGCAAATTTAAATTACCATAAAAATTTACACTCCATGCGATGACATATCAAATTATACTAAGGAAAGCATGTGTTGTCTTAGACATATTTTTATTACTTTTTAGAAAAAAGTAGTCAACTTGTTTTAGTCACTAAAGACAAATTATAAAATATTAAAGTCTAAAAATTGGTGAAAAATTGTATCCCTTAATTCAAAACTATATATCTAAAAATTAATAATATCTAGATAATTGTTCAAGAGATATGAATAGCACATGCAAGTTATTTTTCAACACAACTAGTTCTTAGTACACTAGTCAATAATTTTCACCAATTTCTTAATTTAATATAAATTAACATCAAATTATAAACACACTTTTCCAAACCAAAAAATAATATTAGTCTTAATCATAAATTTTTCATAAAAATATTCTTCAAAGTCTGAATTCAATCAAACCCTATCATAGTTTCACCTTCCCTTCACTAGATTTACACTTACAAGTTTCACTAGGTCTTAAAAATAAAAGTTTACATTTTCAAACTTAAAATTCAGTTATGTATCAAAAAGATTAGAATTATCATTCATTAAAATTCATCAAAATCAAAAGGACACAAATTTAATCTTTTAAAAATATCTACCATCTTTTCCTAGTTTTTCCAACTTTTCTTCTTGTACAAGAACCTAGGTTTCCACCTCTAATTTCCAATATTAGATTTAAGCATTTGACAATTAGAATTAATAAAGTTTTAAAATTTCTTATTTAGCATTCTCTAAAATTATTTTAAATATAAATATATTTACATCTAAAATATCAAAGAGTTAATCATTTAAAAAATGAGTTCTTCTCCAACAAGTGATCTATCACATTCATACAAAAAAATTATACAAACGCTTAAAATAAATTCACAATATATCCTAAATTCAATAATGTTCTAAAATAAAATATTCTCTAAAACCTTTTTATGCACAATAATATAATCTCTTCAAAGATAAACTTTTAAAATATAAGAAGATGCTAACCCTTTGTATACAAAACTTTTGAATCCAGAAGCATTTGAAATTTCCAAAACTCTCCAAATCCTATAAGTGTGTGAATGCTAAAATAAAAATAGTAGTGATGTACTCTCTTTTAAACTATCCTAGGATTTATAGAAACTCCCAACTATTTTCCGTATTTAATAATATATTTCTAATTCATGTCTATCTCTCAAATTAAGCAAGGAAAGTAGAGAGAGAGAGAGTGTGAGAGAAAAGGAACTAGATAATGTAAGAAAGCTAAGGTAGTGGAACAACTTCCTACACTAATCTTGAGAGGAGAATAATGCAAAACTTTTACAGATCTTTTCAATTACAAAAAATTAAACATAAATAAACATAAATATTGTGCATACCACAACACAATGATTTACGTGGGGAAGACCCTTTCAAGAGAAAAACCCCACACTCCAAAAGTCACCCAATATATTATTCAGAAATCACAAAGATTACAATATACTTGCAGAGCAAGCTTCTCACAAGAGTATCACCAACCAAAGATCTAGAGGCAACATGACCACTATCAGACTCTCAAAATACATCACAATACACAACTGTAATACAATACCCTCATAAAATAGGGTTGTCTTCTAGGGCAAGTCAAACTAATAAAATTTCGGTCGTTAGATCTAAAACCTGATGATGAACGGTCCAGATTTACAATAATAAAATATAAATAAAATTTTCCTTTCAGGGTGTGCTACCCTCAAACCCCCAGCCGGGGGGATGGTCCCCCTGAACCCCTCATAGGAGGGGCCCCCCATTGCAGACGTATCAACAGTATTAAACCTTATATAATTGCAAGGTTGAGACACATTTTCCCAACAGATAAAAGGGAGAGAGAGATAGGGGAGAGAAAAAAGATACAAATAGAGAGAGAGAGAGAGAGAGATAAAGAGATAAAGAGGGATAGAAAGATAGAGAGGGAGATATAGTCATAGTGTTAGAGATATGGAGAGATAAAGAGGGAGATAAAGATGGAGATAGAGACAAAGAGAGAAGAGAAATATATAGAGGAAGAGAGAGGGGAGATATACATAGATAAAGGGATATAGAGATAAAGAGAAAAGAGAAATAGAGAGGTGGAGAGGGAGATTGTACTATATAGAGAGAGATAAAGAAGTACACTATGCTATATGGAGAGATATAGAGATAAAGACAAAGAGATGGGTAGAGAGATAGAGATGGAGAGAGGAAGATATAGAGTGAGAAAGAGAGGGAAAGAGGGTAAAGATATAAAGAAAGAAAAATGAAGAGAGAAGGGGGAAGAGATAGAGAGAAAAGGGAGAGAGGTAGAGAGAGACAAAGTGTTGAATGTACAAAACAACTAAGAGGGGGGTGAATCAGTTGTACATTAAAACATCAAAACCCTCATTAACATTCAGATTTTCATTAGCCCTTAAACCCTTATCATGCATTAGTAGAATGTAAACATGAGAAACAATAATGCAAACACATCCAAACACATAAGAACACAAGATTTACGTGGAAAACCCAAGAAGGGAAAAACCATGGTGAGGATTAGCTCACAATATAAGGTAATTACAACATCAAATATAATAGGCTCATTTCCAAAGGGATCACTATTGGAAGTTTATGGATTTTTTCATCGATATACTTGTTGGCAACATGAGCATGAATGTACAATATACAAATACAGTGTTGTCATTGATGTCAACAATATGATTTAGTATGAAGATTGTTGCGCAGACCGTCTTGGTGAAGCATGAGTGGGTATATAGATGATAATCCAATATATAGTTGCAAGAAGTGTTGGAAATAGGATGCCATTTAATTGCAAATCCTAAAAATTAATTATTTCATGTATCTCCTAGATTCTTGGAATGTGTTCAACAACACTAAGATTAGGATGAGATTAATATTTGATGAAATAATCATGATTATTGACATTTCTAATTAATTCTAAATGTAAGGAGCATGTGAGGGTGTCCATAGTGAGTTCCTAAATAATAGGGGCACATGGAGCACCCACATGGTAAGGTGACACTCACCTTGTGTTCAAATAACTATACAAAGTAACAGTTAACACTTTTGAATGCATGTAAAGATCCTAGGAGTTAGGGTTTGATGTTTGCATGCTTGAAGTTCAGTTCAGTTATGGTTCAGTTGTATGTTAGTTAACTTCAGTTAACTTGGAATGCATGGTTAATAACATTAAGTTGTATGACAGATAACAGAGACTACCTCCAGTTAATAGGGGATGACCATTCTTGCATGAATGGTGTTGAGTAAATGTTTTAGTTAACTAGAAATCACTTGGAACCAACTTGGGTGCCCAAGATGCTTTCTTGGATTTACCTATCTTGCATGATAAGATATTTCTAAAGGCTTAGTTAAGTAGGATTACTTATGGGCGCCAACTTTGAGGAAGAGCTTTGAAATTATCACCAAAGTGAAGGATGAGTTGTAGCTTCTGTTTGGGACGCCCAAATGCATGAAGCACATGTTGTAAGCTTTAGTCTTCACATAATAACTCAACTTGAAGCAATATGGCATACCTTTTCAAGGGCTTGAGCTTGTGCATTGTAATTATCACCATTTGGAGATTACAAGGTTGCATATTTTCTCTATATCTCATTCAAGTTGAAGAGAGTTTTGATAATTTTTATTTGCAGGTGTGAAGAATATTGGTAAAGACAGAAGAAGCATTCTCAAGCAAGAATTGGAGCTATTGTATTTCAGAGATTGAATAATAGAATAATTCTTGGTGGAGTTTTTTCCCGAAAGGGTTTCTCCACGTTATATCTTGTGTAATATTTATAATATCCTATCTAGTTCTTCTATCAACTTCTGTCTACATTCTACAATAGTAAAATGGATTAATCAAGATAATCACCCACAAAGAATATATGTAACAAAGAAAAATCTTAGATCAGAAATATTAAAGTTTTACAGAGTATTAAGCTAAGAAAACACCTCATTTTTCAACAAGAAGGTTTGATCTAGTGCAGACAGTTGAAGTGAAAATTGGCTGTGTTAGAATAGTGTTTTTAGTGTATAAGACATCTAGTATTTTGGTCTATATTGGTCCACCTTGAAGAATCTTGATTTTCCGTTCTAAGGAAATTCTTTTGGATGTTAGAGGAATCTAAATCCAACTTTTCACATTGTTTTATCCTCTAGTGAAGAAGTTATAAATGACAAAATATTGGGTTTTCTAGTGACTATGATTACTAGTACAGGGTGTATATTTTGATGAGTGTGTGCTTCACCATGAAATGATATTTTACCTTGAAGATTTGTGGACATGTTGACAGGTGTCAAGTGCACCTATGTTCCAAGTGGCAAGAAGTTTGGAGGTCTGTGTGTCTGTTTGTGGTTGATTAGTTGGTGAATTTTGATGTTAGGTCTTCACAAATGCTAACCTAATATGAGAGGAGTATTATGGAGGTTACGTAAGTGTTGATCCATTATAAAGTTATTATAGGTCCACCCCAACCTATCTTATGTGTTACAAGTTTGAATTGAGGTGCGAGGTGTGTATGTTGAGTGAACAAGTTATATTTTGCATGAGACATCTAATTAGGCTGACCTAATTGATGTTGGGATGAGATGGATAAAAGTATAAGATCATTTTGGTGTTGGATATGATTATTATCGAATATGCAAGTGTAGTTGATGCAAATTGTGTGAATGTAATAAGAATGCTAAGTAGAGAAGAGTGTTAAGAGCAAAGTAGTATGAAGTGTGCTAATTCTGTATATTGAACTTTAGTGGAATTGTAATTCTTGTATATTATAGATGCAATTATAGAAGTTCAAATCTTGGTAGTGATCCACCCCTCTCTTCTATCTTTTCTTCTTTTTGTGGGCAGTGAGTCCACTAGGATGGTGAGTCCACCTACAATGAGCATTTTTGTAATATCTTATAATCGATTATAATATATTGTGAGCTAATCCTCACTATGGTTTTTCCCTCTTTAGTTTTTTGCATGTAAAAAATTAGTGTTCATGTGTTATGTACTTTAATAATTTCTTTCATGTTTTCCTCTATTACTACAAATTGATTATGCTATGTGGAATGAATGTTTAAATGTTTAAGTGGTTTCAAAGAATAGTGATTCACCCCCCCTCTCAGTATTTCGGGTGTTTAACAATTGGTATCAGATCTTGGTTCCTTGGAAGAAGCTTAACCACTTGGGGAAGATATTGGATGTTGAACACATGGATCTTAGAAGATATTCTACTCCTTTGGAAGAAATTCCTATTTTTGGATTCACAGAAGAAGATTGCATGGTTGACATGAATGGACAACTCATAATATCCCTTGCATATGGAAAGGATTGAAAGTGAGAACACATATTTGAAGGAAAATGTTAAAGAAGCAGATGAATGCATCAGAAAGTTGAGAGAGAAAATCAAGAAGTTCATAGAAAGACATAAGGAAGTCAATGAGCAACTGAAGCAAGCAAATGAAATAATCACCAGTCTAAAAGTGCAAGTTAAAGAAGAAAAAAGAGTTGAAGAATGTTTGAATGGTAAGATGAAAAGAAAATTTGAAGAATGCTCAAAACTTGAAGAAGTTGTGACCTTGAGATTAGATCTAGAAAAATCAAAGAATTTCAAGAAGATAAATTCAAGATGAATTCTACAAAACTTGATGAAGTGATTGCAAATTAGAAGAATTATAAAGACAAAGGTGGATTAGGGTTTGAGAAAGGTGAAATATCAAAGATAGATCAAACTCCAAATTAGACTGAAAAGAAGGACAATGAACAAAAGAAGATTGAGGACAAGAATAGTAATGGCAAGCAGGCTTATAATCAAAGGAAAGACTTCAAAAGAACACTAATCAGACAACCAAGTGCACAAATTTACCCATATTTTAATGGTTTATGTTAATCCTATAATAGTTTTGGACATAAGGATATAGAATGTAGAAGTAGAATGAATCAAAATGTTCCATCTTTTCCTAGTTAGTGTTTTACATGCAAAATATTTTGTCACAAGTCTAGTGAATGTAGAAATCAAATGATGAATGGCTATAAAAATGGTATGATGTTTCAATATTTCAATGGATATTGTTATGCATGCATTGGATTTGGGCATAAAGCTAATCAATTTGGATCCAAAATGGGTGGAAATAAGCTTTTTCAAAATACTATCATATGTTACAATTGCAATAGACCAAGACACATCTCCAAATTTTGCAGAAGCAAGAATGTGAAGAAGAATAATCCAGTAAAGAAGAATGATTCAATAGAAAAGGTTGATCCAATAGAGACGGAGAAAGAGATGGACAAGATCTAGAGAAAGAAGGAAGACAGTGAGACTAAGCCTGAGTCTGTACCAGTATCTAGTGCAAATGTTTCCTTCAGAAACTAAGAAGAAAGCTTTGGCTTAAGGGGAGCATTAATAGAAGATATTTTATCCCCTACCAGAGAAATGGTGTTGATACTTTAGCACATGGATATGAGGTGTAGGTTGACATGGTTAACCTATTGGTGGAAGAACCAGTGGAAAATATTAAGTTGTGGAAGTTTTTAGAGCATTTGAAGTTGACTCTATATATAGTTAGGGTTTTTTACAAGCTTTTCAAATTATGTATTATATGTAAATTAGGTCAATGAAAAAAGGTTTATAAGTGATTTCATACACAATCTAAGTCATTTGCAAATGAGAATTTGAGGAGAACATAGCAGTGAAGGAGCAAAGGGAAGTGTTTGAAGAATTTCAAAAGTTCTTGCATGCAAAACCCTAATCGAAAGGCGATTAAGAGGTATTTACAGTTTTTATTCACCCTAAGTTTTGAAAGTGGTTTGAATTTGTTGCACAATGTATACACCATAAGTTGTAGAAGTAGTGGGTTGTCCCCAACCTAAATTCAAATGATATGGGACTTACAAATCCCTGGTGGATGATCTAGATGGTGCATTTTTGCACATCCCATATGGTGTTCTGCACATAGAAGATGTAAGGGTATACATTCATGCAAAGTTGGAAGAATATGATCATGATAAAATAGGTGGTGTGTGGGTTAGTGAACTCACTAGAGACAACTTTGAACTGAAAATAGAATTTGAGAGCTTGGCAGAGAAGAAGCTCGATGTGTGGTACTATTTTCCTAACTTTAGTCATGATGATGTATGGGTAAGGCTCGCCCTAAGTAGAATCCATGATAAATTTATCTGGCTTGATATACCTCACTTGATCAACAAAGAAGCGATTAGGGTTGTTACGGGTTTGTGTTCAACTAGACCAATTCCGACATTGAAGTCTATGAAGAATGAAGTAGTGATGGAGTTAATAGGAGCGATGCATGACAAGAGATCTTTGACAATGAAGAATATTAGAGATCTGATAGTCAAGTATGTCGCCATGATGATTTCCTACAAAATATATTTCACTAATAGGGAGAACTCTGTATCAACAACCACCATTAATATAGCATATGAAATGGTTGTGAAGGGTGTGGACTATGATTTATGTGAGTTATCGAGGGCACAATTAATTGAGAAATTGTAGAATACAAAGGATTTAAAATATCCTTTCAAGTTTGGCACATTGATCATTTTTTTGTTGTTGTTTTACTTCTTGAATGAGGTTCCTAGAACAAAGAATATAGTTTGGTTGAAGGATAGATCGGTAGCACATCAAATCAAAGACCACCTAAGTAGGTTAGGTGATGTGGAGACACACGAAGCAACATTATGGGGATTTTTTAAAACTTTTCAAAGGAACATATAGACCAAAGAAAGGATTCCCTAGAGAATGGTGGAGAAATATAAGAATGGTATCACCTTCTTGGTGACAAAAGACTGTTGCATTATACAGGGTTTTGAGCCTAGAAAGGTTTGGACCCCAGAGATAGGATATGAGATTACAAAGGAAGAAATCACTAGGTTAGTAGACTTTATGCTAGGAAAACCTGGTGAAACCTTTGAGGAGAGGTGTGACACATATGAAGAGAAATCCATGCAGGTGCATATGGATCAAAGGAAAAAACAAATATAAAAAATAGTTGAGAAGATGACTGCACAAGTTGTGGATGTTACACGTCAATTCTGAAGTTACTATTTACTATTACTACATAGGGTAAATATGAATGTAATGTGAATTATGTAGATGAATAAATTATGCTTGTACCTTGTTATCAGAATGAATGTTATCTCATGCGATGTTATTTCATTTGATGTTATCACATTTGATGTTATTTCATGGAGAAATACTACATATATGTGAATGGATGGTTATTGAATTATTATTCTAAACTTTGGAAACGTTTTATGCATACTGCACATGTTGTGAATAACTGACTATCATGTGCATGTGTTATTGGATGCAGGTATGTGTTCCATTCCTCTAGGCGGAGGGGAAGTATCACTTGGGAGAAGATCTTGGTCGGGTAACCAGTAAAAGTAAACTATCTGAGCATATAAACACACCACATTAGAATGATTGAGTTGAGTCAATTTGTGGGTAGTAGGTAAGTCATCCTTAGCCGATATGTCTGCATTTGAGAGTCTTGTTTACTACTACATACATTATTGGGTGATGTTTGTCTATTTGAGTTTTTGAAATCTTTCTTGTACTATTATGATTATATTGACAAGTGGGATGTATGTGAAAGTATGTGTATGTATATGCACATACATGTCAATGGGATCTAATGATATGTATATGTACATATATAGATATACCACACGTAAACACTTATCAATATGATGGTAATCGTGAATTGCTATATTTGAATCGGATGTGAACATATATATATGTATAGTATATACACGTATCCATATGTATATGTATATTAATACATGCGTACATTGGCAAACATACACGCTCATACAGATGCATCAATATAGATATACCTACATATACCTATACATAGAGGCATATACATTTATACATATATACATACATATATATATATATATATATACATTTAATATAATGTGTTTATTATATACTACCTTGCCTGTACTCTTATATATATATATATATATATATATGTATATATATATATCAAATGTATGCTTACTTTATTGGCTTATGATATATATATGTAAATATATATTAATGGTTATAAATATATAAATACATGATAGTATTTAAATATATATATGTATATAATATATTATAAATATATATAATAATATATTTAACATATTATATATGTTAATAGAATTCAACTATCTCTTATTTGATAGAAGCCAATTTATAAAGGTTGTTTATAGTCAATAAAGACTATGATAATGGAGGTTGATTATAGTCATAATAGAATATGTTTAATGAGGCCGATAAAATAGCTTATGATTATTTGTGTAAACCGATTATCATTCAGAAAGTCAAGCGATATAAAGTCATTGCATTGAATTTGATATTTTTGTAGATGATAAGCTTGGACTTGGTCGACGCCATTAGTAAGACCAACCTTGAATTTGTCAACTGCTTTAAAATCTTGGGTCGATTCATCCTCTAAGAAGATCAATGTATGCTCGTTGTAATAAAATGGTAGTTGACTGTTTCTTTTTACAGTTAAACCGCGCCAAATAAGAAGGTGAGAAAATGGGAATGGTGCCACCTTTGAATCTAAGTTGTTGTAGATGTATTTTATTTATTGCAATTTGAATTAAGCATATGCATATTGAATAAGTCTTTAGATTGTTGTCACTAAACAAGTCAATCTGTAGGTGATTATGTTGAGTATTAGCTTATGAAATCGCCACCTTTTTGCTATGTTTCATGTGTTGCTTTGCATGGAGCTTTTTGTCCATTAACATGCCTAAACTATAGGCTTTGAGGTGACCAAGTTACTCTATAAATAGCCAAACCATTTCATTTGGAAGGGACACATTCTTCCATAAGATTATACATCTTTTGCAAATCCTATTTTTGTATTTTCCAGCCATACTTTATTTTACATTGAGGGGGAGATAGGAAGTGAGTTCATTTAGTTTGAAGGAGGTTATATTTTGAGAGGAGTAAGCTATCAACTTGAGAGGTAGATTTTATAGTGACATTCTTGAGAAGTTATTTATCAAGCTTGTTGCTGTTGGAAAAGGCTGCATTGCTGCCATTTGATTAGATAAGCGATAACAGGCATGGGGATCTCTTCTTCTTTGTTATTTTACTTTTGAATGATGTGTCTTGCATGCATGGTTGAGATGTCTTTCCCAGTATGTGCATTGGAGTAATTAGATTATTTTGAAAAGGAAATTGAACAATTATGCTATTTTCATAATGTGTTTTTAAGTACTCCATAGTAGGCGATGGGTGTCTATTATAAGTATTATATACTAGGTATGATTGAACATGAAAAACACATATGGGATACTTAGCTAAGTTATTGATTTAACTAGGAAATCTTGTGTTTACTCCTAGGATAGATAATCCAGTATGGGAGGGAGTTTGTGCACTTACGTGTAAGTAGGGTTATTCCAAGTATATAGGTTATCTCTAGGATGATGGACTATCCATTGAAGGAAATACCTAGCTTGTGTACTTACTAGTTAGTAGGATAATTCCATGCAGATTAATATGGTGATAGGTTATCTGGGATGATGGACTATCCATTGAAGGAAATACCTATGCGTAGCTTAAGATAGCCTTAATTCAAATCAACCCTAAGTAGTGTATGTGATAGATGACCCCTAGTAGAACATATTGAATGAAACACTTTGGCTAAAGTAGTGTGATGACCTTTGGCTCCACTGTTAGTTCACCGTGATCTAGTATTACATTCTATTTCCATATTGTGGGATTATAGGTTCTAGTTATATAGGACACAAAACTATGCTTAGTTGGTTGTCATTATCGGTTACTCTACCAATCTCTTCGTCGAAGGGAAGGGCCATCTATCGAATGATAGATGTGCGGGGGACCACATTATGAGTCTGTGGTTGGAAGAAAAGCACCTGAGTGATGCTTCTCCACAAAAAGTGATAGAAGAACAAAGATTTGAAAGGAAGGATGTTAGACCGTCTTACAACTATTTGTTCTAAAGCTCATTGAGCTATGTATGCTTTCTTACATTGATGTATTTTATGAATGAAAAGCAATCCATGTTGTAATATGTTTTGTATCTTGATTGAAAATTATCAATAAAGTAAAGATTTTTTTTATTGCAATAGCTTGTTACTTGGTTTATTTACTTGTATGGTGAAAAATTAGAAATTTTTACTTCATTGAAGGTTTAGTATGTTACATGTGGTATCAGAGCTACCAGGTTTAGCTTTGGAACCTATGAGTTCGTCATTCTTTCTGCCCAACATTATCTAATGTTGTGAATTCTTGTTCTAAGATGGTGTGTCTCATATTAACGACAAGAAAGTCAGTAATTGGAAATGAGCGTTATCTCAAGGCTAAGAAGGAAAGGGAAGCCATCGTTAGAACAATAGAGGGAACCAACTACGAAAATTCCATCTGGTTGAGTGACACCAAAAATTTTAGTCACACACTTTCTCAGATCAGTGATGTGAACAGGAAGATGAAGATGGAGGCTATGCATAATTACTTACCAACCATCTCACCAAAAAAATCTAAGTCATTACCACTTTCCAGGGATATTCCTTGAGAAGAAGGTGTTAGTTCGGCATTCATCTTTATGGATCTTCTCATAACTATGTATTGGATGATAAATCCAAAGGTTATTATCCTTTTTGGGATAGGTATGAACCAATAAGAGATGAACAAAAAGATAGGGAACAACAACTGTCTTAGTTTGTAGGTTATAGTCCTTTAAGTTATGTGTCGAAGAGTGAATCCGAAGGATACTCTCCACTCGACTATTTGAATAGTCACTCCATGTAATCAAAAGGATATTGAAATCCTCATGAAATGAATAAAATTATGTGTTTATCAAAAGAAGCGTGTGCTTAATCTTATGTGGAATTATTGTGTGCATATGAATGCCTTTTTTATGTTTTCCATAAGATAATTGATAAAATAATTTAGTCTAACATGGATAAACATTCAAGTAAAGACCAATCACATAAGGATGGTGAGGAAATGAACTAATCTCGGTGGAAGTTAAGAGGTTGGACAAGGAACCAATGGAGTAGAGGCTAGGCTTGACCAAATCTTGGCAAGGTTGGCTAACCTTGAACAAGAAATAATTAAGGATAGGGTAGAAAAGGAAGTACCTGTTAATGAGCATGAAGGAGAAAAATATTCCCATGGGCATAATGAAACCCATAATCATGAGAAGGAAAAATCACCTATGCCTTCCGTGGAAAGGAATAAGAAGCTTGTGGCTTCCGAACTCTCCAAGGAAATGAAGAAGATAATCCCACCTAAGTTTGATGGTAGTGTTGAAGGTGATGAGGCTAAGGTGTGGCTTGTTCAAATGGAAAAT
The DNA here is from genome assembly GCA_007258455.2 of Sequoia sempervirens. Classification (NCBI taxonomy): domain Eukaryota; kingdom Viridiplantae; phylum Streptophyta; class Pinopsida; order Cupressales; family Cupressaceae; genus Sequoia; species Sequoia sempervirens. The sequence continues at coordinate 71,475,594 of VDFB02109042.1, read as the reverse complement.
TATTTTGAAATACAAAACTATGATGAGGTTACTAAATCCGCATGGGGTGTGTATCAGTTAGCAGGGGAAGCCTCTAACTGGTGGATGAACAAGAAGTTGGAACTTAATATCAACTCATGGAAGCTAACATGGGGAGAATTTGTGTAGATTTTCCACAAAATATTGTTACAACTATACTATGACCACAAACTCTCAAAATTCCAAGGTTTGAAGCAAGGTAACATGACAGTCAATGAATATTGGGAGAAGTTTACCCGACTTCTGCGCTATGTTCCCATATATCATAAGGATGAGCGCTTCTGCATTAGGAAATTTATAATGGGACTTAATAGTCAAATTGGAGGGGAAGTGGATATGCATGGTCCAAAAAAAATGGATCTTGTATATGAGAAAGAAATTAAGCAAGAGCAAAAGCTTAGGGCTAATTCTACTCGTGAAGAAAGAAGAGAGTAAAAGAAGGATGTGGAAGTTCCTAAAAAGATAGTTGCAAAGGAGGAATCGGTGCAAAATGTTCCAAGGAAAAAAGGGGAAAATATTCTGAAATAATGGAAAGGAGATTAGGAGAGAGTGGAAAAGGAATGATTCTAGCATGGGTAATACCAATAAGGCTAGTGAAAATATCAACAAGTTCGGAGAAACCATAGGGAAAAGAGGGCCACCTACATGATGTTTTATATGCAGAGGGTATCACTATGCTAATGAGTGTCCCAATAAGACTTCTGTATCACGACCATATGGTAATCCATTACCCACTCAACAAGCAATGTTTTGTCATAAGATACATGCAACAGTGGACCATCGTCAGGAAAAGTACCGAGTAACTCTAGTTGAAGTATTTTATTTGGCTTACTTATTTATGTTCTTATTGATATTGGTGCAAATGAGAATTTCATTTCACCTAGAATAGCTAAACAATTATCTAGGAAGGCGAGACACATGGAAATGTCTTGGGATGTAGAGTATGCAAACCAAACAAGAGCAAAGGTGGATCAATGTCTATTCGAGGCTAGGATAGAACTACCTAGTTTTTCTACAGAAGTTAACCTTTATGTCACACCTTTAGGATCATATGATATTATCCTAGGTATGAATTGGTTGTGAAAACATAGGGCTAAGATAGATTTCCATGCTAAGACTGTAGAATGCTTAGATGATTTTGGAAATCAAGTTAAATTCCAAGGGATACCTAGAGAGGTTAGGATTCGACAAATTACAACAATGCAACTTATAAAATCTAAGAAGAAAGGGTGTAAAATATTCACCATAAAGATTGAAGAATTTAGGGAGGATAGTGATGATTTGGAGTTCCAAAGTTTACAAGAACTAAAAGATGGTAAAATAGATGAAACTAGAAAATTAGATATGGAGAATCCAATATTGAGTAAATTTTTGGATGTGTTTCCAGAGGAGTTACCAGGGTTGCCTCCGAAAAGAATATTTGACTTCTCTATAGATATAATTCCAAGGTCAGAACCTATTTCTAAGGTACCCTATAGGATGAAAACCACTAAACTTACTAAACTTAAGACATAATTGGATGAATTGTTGTCGAAAGGACTAATAAGACCAAGTGTATCACCTTGGGGAGTGCCACTCATCTTTGTTAAACAAAAGGATGGTACCTTGCATTTTTGCATTGACTATCATATGCTTAACAAAGCTACGATTAAAAATAGGTGACTTTTTTTTATCAAATGAGGGGAGCCGTCGTATTCTCTAAAATAGATCTAAGATATGGATATCACCAATTGAGGGTTAAGGATGAAGATATATTTAAAAATACATTTAGAACCAGGTATAGACACTATGAGTTCACCATTTTACCTTTCAGTTTAACAAATGCACCCGCAACTTTCATGAACCTAATGAATAGTGTGTTTAGGGATTACCTTGACAATTTTGTACCAGTTTTTCTAGATGATATTTTGATTTATTCTAGAAATGAGAAAGAGCATTGCAAGCATTTAGAGATGTTCCTACAACATTTAAGAGAACATAGGTTGTATGGTAAACTTTCCAAGTGTACATTCTTCCAAAAGAGGGTACATTATTTAGGTCATGTGATTTCACTAGATGGAATTGTTGTAGATCCAGCTAAGATCAAAGCAATACTTGAGTGGCCTATACCTAAGAATGTGTCAGAGGTAAGAAGTTTCATGGGTTTGGAAGGGTATTATAGGAAGTTTGTTGCAAAGTTTTCTAAGATTGCTTTCTCGATCACTTCTTTACAAAAGAAAGGAAAGAGATTGAAATGGACCGAGATGTGTCAAAAGGATTTTGACCTACTTGAAGAGAAGTTAACCACTGCACTGATCTTAAAAGTACCAGATCCTGAAGGTAACTTTACGGTTATCACAAATGCATGCAAAGAAGGGTTAGGAGGTGTACTAATGCAAGATGGGAAAGTAATTTCTTATGAATCCAGGAAGCTGAAACCTTATGAAATGAATTATGCATTGCATGATTTAGAATTAGCAGTTGTGGTTCACGCATTGCAAATGTGGAGACACTATTTGCTAGGAAAACCCTTCAAGATGAAAACTAACCATAATGGGTTAAAGTACCTTTTTACTCAACCTAATCTGAATGGAGACAAATAATATATTAAGAGTTAATAGCTGACTATGATTTTAATATCAGTTATATTAAGGGGAAAGAAAATTGATTTGTCGACACATTAAGTCGAAGATGACACATTGCTTCTATAGTAACAATCCAAACCAATTTTAAGGGGCAAGTACTCCAAAAGTGCAAGAAAGATGAGTATTACTTGCAAGTTAAGCAAACACTCATTGATAATCCACATGATTCTAGGTATGAATGTTTTCAATTTGAACCTAATGGATTACTTAGATATAATGGTAGAATGTATGTACCTAATGTAAAGGAATTAAGAAATTTGGTATGGAAGGCACGAAGCATCGTACTATAGACATCGTAGAGTGACAAAAATGATGGCTGATATAAAACCATTATACTTCTAAAAGGGAATGAAAGGAGATGCCCCTATTTTTGTGGCTAGGTGTCTTGAGTGTCAAATGGTGAAAGCAGAGCATCATCATCCAATTTGTGCAAGGATTGCCTATATCAAGGAATAAGCACAATTCCATTCTTATGGTTGTAGATAAGCTTACCAAAGTAGAACATTTTATACCCAGGAACCTAACAAATGGAGCACCTGTCATAGCAAGCAAATTTCTGCAGGAAGTATTTAGATTGCATGGGATTCCTGAAAAGATTATTTCAGATAGGGATGCACGAGTCACTTCTAGGTTTTGGCAAACCTTGTTTACTGCACTAGGGACTCAGTTGAATATTAGCTTAGCATATCACCTAGAAATAGATGGGAAAACATAAAGAGTAAATCAAGTATTGGAAGATCTACTTAGGATTTATTACATGGATTAGCAGTACAAGTGGGAAGATTACTTACCCTTAGTTGAATTTGCTTCCAATAACTCTTATCTTTCTACAATAAAGATGGCTCCTTTCGAAGCTTTGTATGGCAAAAGGTGACGAACTCCTATAAGTTGGGATAAACTTGAAGATCAAGTGAGTCTTGGGCTAGAAATGTTGGCTGAAATGGATGAACAAGTTAAGGTTGTTAAGCAAATATTAGTTGAAGCTAACCATAGATAGAAAGTTACGTTGTTGCTAAGAGAGTGCCCCATTATTTTTCCTTAGGTGACAAAGTATTGTTGAGAGTGAAACCTCATAAGAGCTCCATTAAATTTGGAAAGTTTTCTAAGTTAGCCCTACATTACATTGGACCTTTTGAGATTTTAGAGGAAGTGAATCTAGTAGCATGTAGAATCGTGTTGCCACTAGCTCTTGCTAGAATGCATAACGTCTTCCATGTATCCTACCTTAAAAAGTATATACTAGGGGATAATCATGTAATTGATTGGATTGCTTTATAGGCACAATACCCTAGAGTAGTAACTCTCTATCCCATCAAGGTGCTAGGAACACGTAAGCTACGCTTGCGTAATAGAGAAGTCTTGCAGTGCAAATTCTAATGGGACCAGTACATAGAAGACTCAGCTACTTGGGAGGACTATGTGAAAATTTAGCAAAAAAATCCTCATATTCTTGATGCTTTTGAAAATGTTTGAACAATGTGTTGTTAGTTGTTATGTTTTAATAATACCTGAGGTCATCGGGGATGATGATTCATAAGGGAGGGAGTACGTTACACCCCAATTGTGAAGTTACTATTTACTATTACTTCATAGGGTAAATATGAATGTAATGTGAATTATGGAGATGAATACATTATGCTTGTACCTTGTTATCAATATGAATTTTATCTCATGTGATGTTATTTCATTTGATGTTATCACAATTGAAGTTATTACATGGAAAAATACTGCATATATGTGAATGGATGGTTATTGAATTATTAAATTCTAAACTTTGGAGATGTTTTATGTATATTGCACATGTTGTGAACAATTGACTAACGTGTGCATGTGTTAGTGGATGCAGGTATGTGTTCCATTCCTCCAGGTGGAGGGGAAGTATCACTCAGGAGAAGATCTTGGTTAGGTAACCGATAAAAGTAAACTATCTGAGCATATACACACACCACATTAGAATGATTGAGTTGAGTCAGTTTGGGTAGTAGGTAAGTCATCCTTAGCTGGTATGTATGCATTTGAGAGTCTTGTTTACTACTGCATGCATTATTGGGTGATGTTTATCTATTTGATCTTTTGAAATCTTTCTTGTACTATTACGATTATATTGATAAGTGGGATGTACATGAAAGTATGTGTATACATATGCACATACATGTCAATGGGATCTAACATGTATATGCACATATATAGATATACCACACGTAAACACTTATCAATATGATGGTAATCGTGAATGGCTATATGTGAATCGAATGTGAACATATATATATATATATATGTATGTATATATGTATAGTATATACATATATCCATATGTATATGTATATCGATACATGTGTGCATTGGCGAATTGACACGCTCATAAGAATGCATCAATATAGATATATACCTACACATACGTGTACATAGAGGCATATACATTTATGCATATATATGCAATCGATGCGAGGATAACGGTATGGGTTGAATTACGCTTGATCCATGAAGAATCAAAGCATAAAGGGGCCAACAATACTCGAATCTCAACAAGATCAATAAAACAAGATTAAAAATAAACATTTCATCAAAACCTAACATAATAAATTATGAAAGCTATCAAAACATCTATTCTAATCCATTCAAAATTTATCTTCTTGTGGAATTTGTGTCGTGTTGATGTGGAACGACGACCCTTTCCCAATCCCATGATTTGTGAGCTTGTTTCAATTGATTCTATGAAAGAGAATCGATGAAACTATGGTTTTTGATGTGTGAAAACTTAAATTAGCCAATGAGGAATGGATGGTTGAGATCAAAAAGATTAATCAACAATTCAAGATGAGGAGGATGAGAGGTATGGATAATGGATTGCATGATGAAAGTTAATCAAAGGCTCACACTTGCCTCAAACAAACACACTTATGACCTGCTCACACAGGTCAAAGGTAACTTGCCAAAGAGGTTAAAGGGTTTAGCTTGTTGAAGAAGCCAAGTGAGTTGATTGGAGGAGAGAGAATATTCCTTAGAATACTCCTTTAGGGTGAGGAAAAAAGGTATTTTATAAATTAAAACAAAGTTTTAATTGTGCAAAAAGGATAAAGAATATTCCATGGGAATATTCCCTTTGATTAGAGGAAAATTAGTTTAATTGCTAATTAAACAAGATTTAATTTATGCAATTAGGGAATTAGAAGAATTAAAAGAAATTTATTAAATTAGATGATTTAATAAATAGGGGAGGGGTGAAATGATATTTAATTAAATAACTTAAGGTTATTTAATTAAATAAGATGACTTAGGAGATTAAATTAAATATTTTGATTTATTTAATTTAATTAGATGAAATGTTAGTGCGAAAAAAGATGAATTAACCCAATTTAATTAATTAGGCTTGTAGACACCTAAATTTGGACACTCACATTTGTCCAAATTTATCCCCTTTTTCGTCTAAATATCCCTTATCCGCATTAATTAAGTAATATCACTATTATTTAATTAATACCTCTAAAGTTCTTCTAATCCCTAAGGTATCTAGTTAAATAATTAAATACCTTACTCTTCAATCCCCCTTTCATCAAATGAATTTGTCACATCTTTTTCTTAATCTTAATCAACCCTCTAATCTCATCATTAGGGATGTGCACATGCCTAATCCTTATCCTTGATTAGGATGTGTCACATCCTCCAACTTTTACAAATTGGCTTCTAATCCTCATTACCCTCTAATTATCTTCTAATTACTGGTTAGTTAAGCTTAATCAGTACCTTGGTCAACACTCCCCATCTCCCAAGGAATTTTTAATTCCTTTTTATTCACCTTAGGTTCCTCTCTTCCCCATGTGAATTTTTAATTCACATTTTATCCTTCCAAGGCTTACCTTATCCCCATGCAACTTCTAGAACATTTGACTTGTCACATCACTCACATGTGGCAAATTCTCACCTTTTGGGAACCTTGTCTTATCCACTAGATTCTTCCAATCATTATGAATTTAAAATTCACTTTTATTCTCCCAAAGCTTTCCCTTTGAACCCCATGTGATCATTGAGAGGTCACATCAAGGTACTTACAAGTATCTCCCCATCACATGCCATTTTCCACCTCATTTTTACCTTTTTACACCTAATCACATCCTTAGCCACTTCACCCTCCACATGTCAAGATGTGAGGGCTTGTGAGTCATCAACTCACCATAGCCCTTCATCTTGGCCTTGGTGGTTTAATCACAACCGTTGAATTCTCTAGAGAATTCAAATTCTTCTATAAATAACCCCCTCTTCTAATGAATTTGATAACACTTAGCCATTTTCACCCTTATGCTATCAATTTGATTACTCAATTTGCAAGCATTATCCTAGCCATTTAGTCAAGCCACTTAGTCACTAGCATTAGCATTTATTACATTGTTCATCTTGCATACACCATTTTCATAGCCATCCAAGGAGCATACAAGCATTCAAGTATCAAGGGCCAACCACGGGATTGCAACATAAAGAAGGTATAATCGAGTTTAACTTCATTTCATTTTCATCTTCTTTCTTTGTGTTATCATTCCTTAGGCTAATCTTTGAAGTGTTCCTTATGTTTTTCATATTGCATAATAGTTATTTTGCACCTTTAGGATAGGTTAAAACACTAGGCTCACATTTTTGGCACGCCCGGTGGGACCCACAAATGGGTTCCTTCATTTCACATTTGTTGTTGTTTAGTTTGTTTGCAGGTTCAGGTCACAAATTGGAAAACTTTCCATGCAGAGGGGCGAACCTGTCCTCTAGTTTGTTGCAGAGGGGCAGACCTTCCCTCCAGTTTACTGTAGAGGGGCAGACCTAACCTCCAGTTTACCACAAAGGGGTGAACCTACCCTCCAGTTTACTGCAGAGAGGCAGACCTGACCTCCAGTTTACCACAAAGGGGCCAACCTGCCCTGGTTCTAACACTATTTTCTGACATTTTACTATAGAGGGGCGGACTTGCCCTAGTTTTAACACTATTTTATGACATTTTACTTCAAAGGGGCGGACCTGCCTTGGTTTTCACACTATTTTCTAACATTTTACTGCAAAGGGGAAAACCTGCCCTAGTTTTAACACTATTTTTGACATTTTACTGCAGAGGGGCAGACCTACCCTAGTTTTAACACTGTTTTTTGACATTTTACTGCAGAAGGGTGGACTTGCCCTGGTTTTCACTCTATTTTCTGACATTTGACTGCAACGGGGTGAACCTGCCCTGGTTTTAACACTATTTTTTGACATTTTACTACAGAGGGGTGGACCTGCCCTGGTTTTAACACTGTTTTCTAACATTTTATTATAGAGGGGTGGACCTGCCTTGGTTTTCACTCTATTTTCTGACATTTGACTGCAAAGGGGTGGACCTGCCCTATTTATCACTTTATTTTTTGACATTTTTTTTGCAGAAGGGGCAGACCTGCCTTGGTTTTCACTCTGTTTTGTGACATTTTATCACAGAGGGGTGGATCTACCCTAGTTTTCACTATGTTTTTGATAGTTTATTGTAGAAGGGCGGACTTGCCCTAGTTTTGACTTTGTTTTCTAATAGTTTACCACAAAGGGGTGAAACTTCCCTAAATAGAACATTCTTGAAGGTAAAAATAGTCATTTTAGCTTCGTTTTGTCTCAGTTTTTTTCTATTTTAAGGTTGTAACCCCCTAACCTTGTTTGTTTGTGGGTATATTTGGATTTCTTGCTAACATTTTGTAGCATATTTTTCATAATTGACGAAGAATGAAGGTTAAAATAACTAACACTTGCTTGTAGGGCTATTCGTTCAAATTTTAAAACATTTCCTTGTTGTTTTCATTTACTCATCTAGGCACATATTTTAATTAGGGGGAAGTAAAATTTACTGCTCTTTGTGTCTATTTTTGTGTCACCCAAGGGGGCATTAGTTTTTTTTCGCTCTCCCCTTACACTTCGTGTGTGCCTAGGGAGTAGCTAGAAACAATTAGTGCCTTCTTTTTAGAGGGACCCACTTGGGGATTTAATCACCCTAAGGGATGATCCCAACCACACGTACCGGTGGGGTATAGAAAGGGGGGAGAGCCAAAGTTGTACCCCAATCCAATCATGTCGTGTCTGGTGGAGCGTTGAAGCTAGGGTGATTCCTAGATAGACGTGAAGAGTTGATCCCAGCCCTTCAGTATCTCACTGGAGTTCCCAACTCACACTTGTGATAGGCTGGTGTTCACGGTTTGGGCCTCACGTACCGAGAGTATATCAAGGACTCCCTAAAAAACTTGTACATCCTAGATTAAGACCTTTGTTGGCCATACCCTTAACACTAATCATAGGATTATGCTTGTTTGAAGTGTCTTCTTGTGAGAAACCAGTAAAAAAATTCACAAGTCATCCTCATTGTTGTCATTTTAAGTCTTTTCCATAGTCGTTGCCATCCAAACCAAGTCCCTATTTCCCACAGTGGGGTGGACCTTCCTTGACCTACTCTGCAGTGGGGCGAACCTGCCCTGACTTGCTCTATAGAGGGGCGAACCTGCTCTATAGAGGGGAAAACTTGCCCTGTAGAGGGGAAAATCTACCCCCCCCTCGAACGGTCAATTTCAATCTGTTTAACCATTCCAAGCCTTTGTTTAATCATTCCAAGCCTTTGTTTAACTGCTCCAAGCCTCTGTTTAACCATTCCAAGCCTCTGTTTGATCGTTTGAAGTATTTGTTCACCCGTTTCGTTAATCTATTCACCCATTCCGTTAATTCGTTCACCCATTTCGTTAATTTGTCCACCCGTTCTAAATGTTCATTCATCCTTTTCAAATTTCTGTTTCCTATTCTGATTACTCATTTCACCATTTGGGGAACCCATTCTACTATTTCACCACATGTTAAACTCGTTTACCCAATTTAAACAAAAAACCAATTGGGAACCTAAAACCTTGTCATTTTCTATGATCTAAGCACTTTCATTTTCTTCCATCCACTTGCAATTCATCCTTTAGTCCATTTACACTTTTCGTCTGAGTCAAGTCTCAATTTTCTACAGAGTGGTGAACTTGCCCTGAAGCTTATTACAGAAGGGCGGACCTTCCCTAAAGCTTACTACAGAAGGGCGAACCTGCCCTGAAGTTTACTACATAGGAGAAAAATTTCCCTTGTAGAAGGGGGAACCTGCCCTAAAAACAACCTTTTTTACCTTCCAAACAACCTTTTTCATCTTTTGTTCAGATGTTTCAAGCACTCGTTTGCTCATTTTCACGTTCTGAGTAATCGTCCCCCTATTTCAAACATCCTTTCATCATATTAAGTGATTATACCCTCAGTCAAAGCAATCACCCCCTCGTTTCGAGCAAATGTTTACTTAATCCGAGCATCCATTTTTTTATTATCTTTTTTCCACCAAAAGGCGAACTTTCCCTTATCCTTGGGCGGACCTGCCCTTGAGAGAGGTGCATTTTCCCTCTAAAGGGGCAGACCTTCCCTCCAAATGACCTTTTTTATCATTCGTTTTGTTGTTTTAGGCACCCGTTTGACCGTTTCAAGCAGCTTTTTACTCATTTCAAGTAGTCTTTCATCCCTCTCGATCCTTTGTTTACTTGTTTTGAGTAGTCTTTCATCCATCCCAAGCATCCATCTCCTTATTTCAAGAGTTGTTCATCCATTTTGATCAATCATTTACTCATTTCGAGCTTTCATCTCCACAACCTAAGATTCGTTCACCCATTCCAAGAGATTGTTTACCAGTTTTGAGTGCTTTTTCATCCACTCCTATCATTCATTCCCCTAATCTGATCATCTATTTCCCCAATCCAATTATTAACACCTCGTTCCAATCACCTGTCTCCCCGTTCTGACAGCCCGTTTACCTGCTCGAAGAGTCCAAAAGCAAAAGGGCGGACCTACCTTGCAGTGGGGCAGACCTGCCCTTTAGTGGGGAAAACCTACCTTATAGAGGGGTAGGTTCACCCCTTTGTGAGGGCAGGTCCACCCTAAAAGGGAAAGTTCACCCCTCTGCAACAAAAAGTTGGCAAACAGACAATAAATTGATCCAGCTTCCAAATTCGACCGGTGAAACCAATCCCATCATATCCTTCAATCCAATCCTAATTTGAGATTTAATCCAATCCCAATTTGATCTTTGGTCCATCTACATTCTGTCAAGGTCACTCGTTCATCATCCAAATCATATAGGCATATCATCTAGAAGCATCTCTAGGTTACACATTCCTCATCGTTTTCCCAATCCAAATCCTTTGAACTTCGTTTGAAGTTATTGTCCAAATTGACCTAGGTGTCTAAATCTGATCATCATCGTCAACATATGCTTAGGATTTTCATCCATCCTAAGTTAATCATCATCATCGGCCCAATTAATCCACTTTGAATCTCAAGGTGGATTCGGTGCCACAATCATCTATTTATCCTTTAATCTGATCAATCAGTATCCTTAGTCACCTAAGGTAATCTTTGAATGGGGTTTTCCAATCCCTTTTGTCATCCTATCTGATCCATCATTTGATCTTATCAATCGTCAATCAATCTTATCCAATCCAATCACATCATTATCTAATCACCTTCAACCCAATCAATTTGCTTCCATCTCGAGGTAGATTCGGTGTCGTAATCATCCTTTGATAATAAAATCCAATCATCAAAATCAATCCCATCACATCATCCAATTGTCCTAATTTGAGCTTTAATCCAATACTGATATGAGCTTGACCTAAATCCCAATTTGAGCTTTAGTCCATTTCCATCCAAAAATATTTGATCCATCCTATTTATCCTTTCATCATCATGAATCCTTATCCTTCACCAATATTAGTCAAGGGAAACCCTAATTACGTCGATGACGATAACGAGAGTCTTGTCAATCAAGAGGAATATGACATAGATCCCCTTGATGCTATCATTTCTAGTAATATTTCCCCAACTTATTTCCACAATCTAATCACCCCTTCAAGCTATCCCATTATGTCTTCATCCATGCCTAATCATGCTCCTTATGTTACCTTTGACAAGGGATATCCAATATCTTCCCCGTCCGCATATTCGTCATGTCCATCTACATCATCCTCTAATCTAATATCCACATCTTCCTATCCTAATCCACCATTCCAATACTTTTATCATAATCCCTCATCCATGTCACACTATCCTAATCCTCCATACCAATCAACCTGTCCTAATCCTACATCCATACCTTTTTATCTTAATCATACACCCCCATCAACTCACCCTAATCCAACATCCACACCTCTCTATCCTAAACCACCATCCACGTCTTCCCATCTTAATCCACCATCCCCATACCTTTACTACAATATACCACCCACATCCTTTTGTCCTAATCCACCATCCATATCCTCTTCTCCTATTTCATCATTCCAATATCCCTACCTTAACCCTCCATCCAATCCTAATCCTCCATCTACTCCCAATCCTACATCCAATATCATTCCCCCATCTAATCCCAATCCTCTACCAATTCCTAATCCTTCATCCACTCCTACCTCGCCATCTCAACCTAGAATATGCAAGTTTCTCACTCCAGAAGTTCTCCAAGGACTTATGACAAAGAAGACACCCCTAACTCCACCACTTGAAGTTGTGGAACCATGCCATCCCAATCCGTCATCCATGGTCACTAATGATGAGACCCCTCTCCAGCCCACGCCTATCATTAATTCTACCACCCCTAGCACCACTCAAACCATCGAAACCATCACATCCTCTTAATCCACTGAGCCCCCATCTCCTACTCTGAGATCTTCCAAGCCCATCGAAGATAACCAAATCCAATCCACTCCTTCCACTCCTAGTATCACCACAATCCCTCCTCTTGAACTTCATGAATCCTCCATCCTTCCACCTCACCCACTTGAAGAGTCCCTCCAAGACTCCATTATCATTCCTCCCGCATACGATGAGTCATGCCAAGAGATTGATCCAGAGCATACCATATCCCCTCCTCCACATCAAGATCCTATCATCCCATCTATCCCATCTCAAGATCATAGTCCCCCATCCATTCCATCCCATGATCTCCTTGATTCCACCACTCCATCTCATGAGCCCTTATCTCCATCCCCATCACATGATCCCTCATCACCTGCTACCAAAAATCCAGATCCTATCATACCTCCTAATCCCTCTCATGATACTCTACCACTCATTCCTCTCGATCAGGAAGAAGTTGCTACCCCCTCATCTCCATCTGATGATCCTCCACCATCGCCTAACAATACTATTCCCACACCACTTTTATATCCCCTTGGTACTCTCACATTCTTCCATGGTGGTCTCCTTGCAGAAGAAAAACATAGTGTATATACCACCCATCATCCTCTGCCTAATAATGGACTCACATCATGTTTTTAGAATAACACAAATCCTATCATGGATCGCATTCTCAAGAACATGAACTATCAAGGAAAAGGTTTAGGCCTTCATGAGAAAGGTATTTTAGAGCCCATCTAGGTCAAAGAACAAATCTATATGCAAAATCTTGGACATATTTCTCAAGACTCAAAATCTAAAGATGTTGGTACAACCTCTAGACGTCCTCAACGAGCCTCTTCCAAAAGAAATATAGGCTCTTTCCATCGCTCCACCAGATCATATGCTGCCATCCCTCCTCCTCCATCGTATCACCTCAAAACAACAATCCATATTCCTCCTCCATCTGCTCCATCCATTTTGGGTCCTTAAATCCCTCCATCCACCATCTCCCATCCTTCATCTACTCCCTCCATCTTGGGTCCTTATGTCCCTCCACCCACTACATCTGTTTTGGGCCCTTATATCCCAAAATCACCTCCTCCATCTCGTCCTATTCATCCTTTCATCCATTAATCACCTATCCATGTCATCCATCATAAACATCCCATTCACATGTCCCCTAATTAGGATCAACAGAGGCATGTACCTACACATCCTCCATCTACACGTAATCCTCATAATCCTACCTCCATCGCTCCACATCATCCATGTCCTCGCACCCATCCCATTGCTATTAAACGCACTTTGGATGCTAAAGTAAAAATGCATAAATCTAAAAATCCACATGAATCAAAAGCTCTTGATGTCCCCTCTAAAAGACATGGTGATAAAAAGAAAAATAAAATAAAAATCCAAATCAAATCCATAGGCCACATAGGTCACAAAGGCCCACCAAAGAAAAAATCAAAACCATGTGGATCCCAAAGAAAAAAGATGCCATGCCTTCAAATGAAGCATCCATAACAACATCGAAAGTTGCTAATCTAAAAGAAAATCATACACATCCTCCATCTCCTAAATCTATTTTGGGTCCTTATGTCCTAAAATTCACTATCCCATCTCCTCCATTATCCCCACATTCTCAATCCATTAATCCTCCTATCCTTTCACATACACCACCGCATCTACCAATGTTGGTCCTGAACTCACCACCCCATCACACACCTACCTCATCATTCTATCCATACCCTTTCCAACATCCCATCTATTATCCCACATATATTCCCTATCAAATCCCTCTAATTCATCCTCTTGCATAATCCATTTATCCTAATAAGGTTGTACCAACATCCAATAGTCACTTCGAACATGGGCTCTTAATACTTCGTATGGAATTTGATGCTTGATTCCTTCATCCATCTCTTTATCACATGTCTTCCACATCCAGTCATCCGCCTCCCTATCCTTATCCATCTCCATCCGCATTCTACCGAAAAAGTCAAGAAAATCCCAAAAGTCAAGAAAATCCAAAAAAATTAAAAGATCAAAAAAATTCAAAAAGAGTAAAGACAAATAATTCATCCAATGGTGAAAACTTAGCAAACAAGTGCCTTGGATAAGTACCATGATGAAAACCTAGAAAATAGTCATCATGTGTAAATCCCCCATCCATTTCCTTCCGCACTCGGGGGAAATTCCATTCCTCTTCATCTGTCTCCTCCATCTAACTTATCTTACACATCCTACCTATCATATCTCATTTATCCCAATCCCTCCATCCTTCTTGTGATCTTGATATTCATAGGGGAAAACATACATACATGCTTTGGACACCTCTTGGCATTCCCACCCCTCATGCTATACACTATCCTAATCCTTATTCGCATCCATTTACTTTCCTTGTCCACCTGTCATGTTACCATTAATCTTCCTTCCTTATCCATGCATCCTATCCATATCCATATCACTACTTTATTATCTTATCCTTCTACCTTCCATCCCTCATGCCTCATCACACATGACATATCTAGAGTGGGGGCATCTATCTTCCTTTGTGATATAGCCCTTGGAGATGTCATTTATCCATCCTGTCATCCCCTCCATCTCCCCATCCTTATCTTCCTATCCATCCATCCAAACAATGCCCTCCATCTCCCCATCCTTATCTTCCTATCCATCCATCATAACGATCCCTTCCATCTCCCCATCCTAATCTTCCTATCCACCCATCCTTCTCTTCTTATCCGTTCATCCCTATCCTCATCCCATCTTGAAATCCCTTGTCATTGGCATCTAGCTATCAGCTTCTCCTCATGAAATCCAATGTCGTCTATCTTATCGCCATCACTTCTACTTCTTTTGCACATCTTTTCAATCTCCTATCCTTTCTCATCATTCATCTATCCATCATATCATCCCCCCAATTCATCTTTTAATGATTTGGATAACTATCCTATCCCTGAGCTTTGTGTGCTCACCATCATCCCATCCAATCCACTAGGTAATTCTTATCTTATCATATCGGTCCCATCATTTTATCCATTTATCCTGGTCATCGCATCCTTTATCCATTGTTTGTCTTTGGTCTTTGTTGAACTACGTTGCCCCTACGTTTTCACGTAGGCAAGGTCGATCATTTGATCCGCCCCCGGGGTTCCTTTATATTCTATCATCGGTCTTTTTACTTTTTTTCGTCTGGTCTTTGTCATCATCGAGGTCTCCATCATCCTCTTCTCACTTTTATCCATGGTCAGTTGTCAGCCTTTTATCGAACTACGAGGGCTCTGCGCTTTCACATAGGCAAGGCTAATCTTTGATCAACCCCTAGGTCTCATCTTTTGTCTCTCTTGTGTCATGTCGTCAAGTATGCCCTTATCTAGTTGCTTCACAAAAAAGATTCACTTGTATCATTGGATCCAATCAGTTTCAAATACCTTGCGTCATATCAATCTTTTAGTTTAGTATCCATCATCGGTCTCAATAGGATGCATCCTTCCTAACAGACCTCATCAACCCCATCCATCCTTGTGATCCTATGGAAAAGGACATTTGCATACGATTGTTATTTTTGATGCTTTTGGATTTTGTTTATCATTTGAGCTTCCTATAATCACTTGTCAAGGCTGCCATGATCCATCATATTACGGTGCATTTTGACTAGTCAACATAGGGGCATATATTAATCTTTTCACTTTTTTGTTGTCTTCTAGGTTGTCCCACGTAGTACCCACCAAGATCCCCAAGGTCTTGTGTTACGCTAAGGCATCCTTTTGTGCTTGTGGTTATCCCAATACTTAGCCTGACCAAGATCCTTACAACTTTGGGGTGTTGGGATAGCCTTCTTGTCTATTGTGCTTGTTTTATGCATTAGACACTAATCAACCTTGGTTCTCCATACCCTGGAACCTTGTGTCTTATGCTATAGCAAAAATCAATGCTCCGAAGATGGAAAATTGCATTAGGATTTTATTTCATCTCCCATTCCATCCTCTCATCTATCAAAAATCCCCCCCATCCATTCATCCTTCATCAATCTCCCTCCCCTCTCCATCTAATCTCTTATCATCATCTCTTCAATATTCTTAGAATAATATTGATTGGTTATTCTAAGCATCTTATCCTCCATCGCTTTTATCCTTTCATCCATCTCACATCTCAATCCCATCCTCATCCATTCAATCTAGAAAAACACATCTAATCACATCCTTGGTCTTTCCTTGCTACAAGCTTTGATCCAATCATCATCATTATCATCATCATCAAGATGTATCGGGATGTATCATTCCCTCATCAACAACCCTTTCATTGGGATGTATCCTTCCCTATCCTCGTGTTTTTTTGGGATGCATCCTTCCCTCATCAACAACACTTTCATCATCATCATCATTGGGATTTATCTTTCCCTATCCTCGTGTTGTTTCGGGATATATCATTCCCTCATTGACAACACTCGATTCATCATCAACCCATTTTTACTTGTAGCTTGACTGTGGCAACATCACCTTTTCTTTTTAATCCATTTGTGCTTTCCAATTGCCTATCGCTTATCATACTCTCTTACCCATAACTTTGCATCCTCTTCTTCATCTACATTCTCATCGTCTCATCCATTTTGAGAGCACACCCATGTTCTCTTGAACTCGCATGTCCTCTCGAGGGTGCATCCTTCATCCCTAACCTTCATCGTCACTCCCGTCATCTTTCTTCCTAGTCATCCCTTTGATGACTGGGGCATCTTTTCCAATCTAACCATCTTATTTTGGGTTCTATGTTTTAATATTCTTTGAAATGATGCTACTTCGTAGCACCATCTCAAAGAGGGGAAAAATGTAGACACCTAAATTTGGACACTCACATTTGTCCAAATTTATCCCCTTTTTCGTCTAAATATCCCCTTATCCCCATTAATTAATTAATTAATATCACTATTATTTAATTAATACCTCTAAAGTTCTTCTAATCCCTAAGGTATCTAGTTAAATAATTAAATACCTTACTCTTCAATCCCCCCTTTCATCAAATGAATTAAATAAATATGACATTTATTTAATTCCTCACATGTCACATATTTTTCTTAATCTTAATCAAACCTCTAATCTCATCATTTGGTATGTGCACATGCCTAATCCTTGATTAGGATGTGTCACATCCTCCAACTTTTGCAAGTTGGCTTCTAATCCTCATTACCCTCTAATTATCTTCTAATTACTGGTTAGTTAAGCCTAATCAGTACCTTGGTCAACACTCCCCATCTCCCAAGGAATTTTTAATTCCTTTTTATTCACCCTAGGTTCCTCTCTTCCCCATGTGAATTTTTAATTCACATTTTATCCTTATGAGGCTTATCTTATCCCCATGAAACTTCTAGAACATCTGACTTGTCACATCACTCACATGTGGAAAATTCCCACCTTTTGGGAACCTTGTCTTATCCACTAGATTCTTCCAATCATTGTGAATTTAAAATTAATTTTTATTCTCCCAAAGCTTTCCCTTTCCCCATATGATCATTGAGAGGTCACATTTAGTTACTTACAAGTATCTCCCCATCACATGCCTTTTTCCACCTCATTTGTACCTCTTTACACCTCATCACATCCTTAGCCACTTCACCCTCCACATGTCAAGATGTGAGGGCTTATGATTCATCAACTCACCATAGCCCTTCATCTTGGCCTTGGTGGCTTAATCTCAACCATTGAATTCTCTAGAGAATTCAAATTCTTCTATAAATACCCCCCTCTTCTAATGCATTTGATAACACTTAGCCATTTTCACCCTTATGCTATCAATTTGATTACTCAATTTGCAAGCATTATCCTAGCAATTTAGTCAAGCCACTTAGTCACTAGCATTAGCATTTATCACATTGTTCCTCTTGTATGCACCATTTTCATAGCCATCCAAGGAGCATACAAGCATTCAAGTATCAAGGGCCAACCAAGGGATTGCAACATAAAGAAGGTATAATCCAATTTATCTTCATTTCATTTTCATCTTCTTTCTTTGTGTTATCATTCCTTAGGCTAATCTTTGAAGTGTTCCTTGTGTTTTTTATATTGCATAATAGTTATTTTGCACCTTTAGGATAGGTTAAAACACTAGGCTCACAAGGCCAAATAGATGAAAATGATGCAATTAATTAATTATCTAGGCTAATTGAATTAATTAAGCAAAAAGAGGGTTGGTAAAGAGGAAATGATGTTAATAAATCTGTTTCGGATGTATGACATCGATTAGGACATTTTCATTGTCTATATTTTACCCCTCTTTGAAGCGAGGTACCTACTGCTTCGGTTCAAAAAATAATGCTTTTCAGATTAAAATGCTGCTCAAATGAAAAAATATATATTTTTTAATTTTTTAGATTCCCCGATGGAAGGATAAAACTGACTCCCTACCCCCTCAAGAAATCGGGCAAAAATTTTGAATTTTGGGTTGATTTCTCGATAAAGGTCAAAAGTTGCCCCAAGGGTCCATAAAGGTTCTAGGATGCAAGAATAATGCCAAAAATGCAAAAAACAATGCAAAATTAGGTCCAGATTAACAAAATTGGTGGAAATGATAATAAACACCATCATTAAGGTTAAATTAGGGCAAAAACTCTAATTTTCTAGCTTAAATAGGTCAAGAGGGGTCATTTTCAATTCATTTGTGCATTCACACTTAAGGAATTCTTGCAATTTGAGCTTTGAACCTTTGACAAAATGGTGCATCGTGAGCTTCCCCGACACATCTCTGATTGAGTTCGTGAGTTCCAGCGACTTCCAAGCGTAGGACCACCGATATGTGATTCGAAACTTGATTTATAATTTGAAATTTTGATGCATTTATTAGGTGTTAGAATTTAGATTTTGGCAGTGTCACTATATAGCGATGCCCAAACTTCAATCGGTGATGCTCAAATGATATATAGCAACGCACATGTATATGGCGATGCTTTTTCCAATTTGAAATTAGGGTTTCAAATTTTAAATGGTGACGCAATAGTATCCAACAACGCACTTGCTGATTTAAAAGTTAGGGTTAGATCATGCCAAAGTCTAAATCACGATGCCATCTTGTATGGCGATGCACTTCACAATTTGAAATTTGAAATGCATCGGGTGTCGTTGTTTTATCTTTGAATATAGCGATGCTTTTGTGATTTTTGAGCCAGAAATTCCAAATAACTTCAAATTTTGATGATTTCCTGACACGGTGCACTTCGTGGGTGCAAGAGGTCTTCCAACCATTGATGTCTAGAGAGCACAAGTTGACAGTCCTTGAGAGATTGGGTGATCTTTCAGAGTTGCACCAGGAGCACCTGAGAGAGATCGGATTGTGGTACATTGCATATGCACCTGTTGTTAGGACACATTTAGCTATGATGATAGCTTTGTGCAAGAGATGGCACAATGAGACCTCGTCCTTCCACCTTCTAACGAGGGAGGCGATAGTGACCTTGGAGGACGTTTGGTGGATATTGTGTCTTCCTATCCACAGAGACTGTGTGATTTATGACCTTGATGTTGGTTTCGATGCATGCCTAGAGGTGATGGATATGGACCGGATTGCATTGGTCACATCACAGATTGATTTAGAGACATACAAAGGTCACATGCCGACCTTTAGATTGATTGTTGTAGCCATTCTTTCAAGTTTGGTGGCTCCAGACAGACGTGACCAATTTTTTAGTCCTAGATGGGGTTTGTCAATACAGGAGGACTCTTTTTGTGTGGGGGCCCATGAAGCTGGCCTCCTTATATCATGATTTGCATGATTTTGTTTACTATAATGGGAGAGCCCCTGGTGCAGGTGTTACTCTTCTTCACATCAAGGCATGGGAGCACATTTCCATACTTCAGCCAATTGTACAGATGGCAGAAATGGAGCCATATTATCCGGTCATATGGAGATATTGAGGTGCCATCACAGTTAGGCACACTAGATAGATTGGGCTCCTGTACTGGAGATGGGTTATTGATAATATGACAATGTTCTGCTAGTGTCCATGGCTTCAGATGCGGTCATGGTTTGATGATGTACAACAACTCTATTTTGCTAGACAAACCCATTATATTTAGGGTCGAGAGCACTCCATGATTGAGCGGTACCTTCCTGACAGGGTGGCCAGACAGTTTGGTGATGTACAGGATAGGCCCAACAATGCTTATAGAGCTATTTTTGCATGATTGGCTAGAGAGGTTCCAACATGGGGACCGACAATTCTAGCACCAAAGGCTGTTGAGAGTTTCTGCCAATTTGTTTCCTAGCCTTGGGCATATGATTAGGGTCAGCCCATAGCGCAAACCACTCCAACTTATGATGCATGGTTCATCCCACCGTGATGTCTTACAAATCCAATAGGTGATCCTCCTAGAGGGAGGCTGCAAGGAAGAGGTGTTAGGGAGGCCAGGATGGCCATGATGGACAGGTTCCAGGGGCTCCTCCAGTGGGACAACAACCTGCTTAGTAGCCTCCAGTAGTGCTGCAGCAGCCAATACTACCACCACCACCACCAGATGCACAGGATGCACAAATACAACAACTGTAGGTTTTGATGGGTGAGCAGGACCAGGCCCACTAGCAGGTTTTGGTTGTGACTGCTGAGCGAGACTAAGCTCTGTAGTAGGTGGTCATGATGATAGCTAAGAGAGATGCGACACTTCAGAGAGTTCAGGCTATCATCGGGGAGATAGATCAGGAGGGATCAAGGCGACAGCAGATTGAGGTGATGGTCAAAGCCACACATGGTCAGACCGTGTCAATGCAGTTGTACAGAGAGGTTGTCACAGAGGCTACATACTATAGACAACATTACCACAGAGATGTTCCAGCGGCTCATCGTCAACCCAATTTTTCACAGCGTAGTGATGCACATCCTTATGTAGAGGATCAACTCTAGTGGCAGGCTGGAGAGGGTAGTAGCCACTAGGGCTAGCTTTTTGATATATATACACTTTGATTTTTCCCCATTCTTTACACTGATATACATTCATGGGCTCCTTTTTGATAGCCTCGTGGAAATTTTTACTTATCATCAATGCACATACACTGATCCAGATTTTGTACCATGACACATTTTTTGATATACACGCAGAGACCATGTAGTTCGACTGACTCAACCCAATTTACAGGACAAAGATATGAATAGACGAGATACGATAGCTAATTACAACAGACTGCTAAAGGACTAACCTAGGGTGTCGCAGGGGCACATTAATGATGGCCTTTCCTACGTTCAAGCTCAGAGACAACGTAGTTCAACAAAGAGACATTGGTTTTTGGATTTTTTGATGTTCAAATTTTTTAGGGTTTTTGATGTTTTCTGAATGTTTTGGATTTTTCCTTTACAATTTTTTGAATGTTTTTGGATTTTCTAGATAATATTTTATGGATGTTTTTGGTGTTTTCTAATAAGATGTCCCATGACCCCAAGATATACAAGAACCTGATTATGATGCATAACGAAATTCCCCCAGTATGATATGTTAGCCTACTCGATAAAGGTAGGATAGACTGACCTTGGAAATATTCCAAGTAGTGCTAAAGAGTTCATGATACCTTACAGTGACAAGTTATGATAAGGACACAAATGAGGGATGAATGGCGATGCAAAGAATGACAGGCCAAAAGATTCAAATAATAGATGGAGATGTTTTATTTATGCAAGGTGCCTATTTGCCAGGTTTTCACCAAGGTACTTGCCCAAAGTGCCACCGAAGTGGTTTTCACTAGAGGACGATTTTTTTTCTTTACTTTTTTCAATCCTTTTTCTTATTTTTTTGGATTTTGATTTTTTGATTTTTATTCACACCCTCATGTTTAGGCATAAATTTTTTTGAGATGCAAGTTGTTGATTGGTGCCTGCAAGGGTTCACCTTGAAGGTTTGATAGTTGGTATGCTCTTGATCTGTAGCTTGTTGTGATGACAAAGGGACCCAACCAGTTAGGCTCAAACTTTCCTTTGATGTCTTGGTTTAGAAGGTTCTTTTGATTTTGTTTTAAGACAAGATCGCCTACCTGGAATGATCGGCATTTGATTCTCTTGTTATAACTCTATTTTAGTCAGTTTTGATACACTAGAAAATGATTAAGGGCATCCAGATGACATTCATCCAAGAATTCTAGCTCATTCAGTCGAGACACTATGTATTCTTCCTTAGATATCAAATTCTTCAATGACACTCACAATGATGGGAGCTCAACCTCAATAGGCAAGATGGCTTTTGATCCATAGACTAGGGAGAAAGGGGTTGCACCTGTAGGCATGCAGATACTGGTTTGATAAGCCCAAAGAGTGGGATTTAGTTGTAGATGCCAGTCACGACCAACTTCATTAACTATTTTCTTTAGGATTTTCAGGATAGTTTTGTTCATTGATTTTGCTTGGCCATTGCCTTTGGGATAGTACGGGGTAAATAATCGATGTTGGATATTAAATATTTGACATGACTCTTTCACATCCTGATTCTTGAATGGTGTTTTGTTGTATGAGATGAGGGTTTGTGGTACACCATAATGGAAAATTAGGTAATTCAGGATAAACTTGGCTATCTGCTTCCCCATTATGTAGGTCATAGGAATGGCTTCAACCCACTTAGTAAAGTACTTAGTGGTAGTTATGATAAACTTATGATTGTTGGATGAGGTTGGAGTGATTTTTCCTATGAGGTCAAGTCCCCACTGTAAAAAAGGCCATGGTGTGATCATTGGTTGAAACTCTTGAGCTGGAGCATGAATCAAATCCCCATGTTGTTGACACTGGATGCATTTTCGCACATATTGATGAGCTTTTGTTTCCATGGTTGGCCAATAGTACCCCATCCTCAATATATTTTTAGCTAATGTCATTGTGGATGCTAAAATCTGCAAATGGTTAGTTTAAAACAAAACAACATTTTAACATCCCTATGAAATAATGAAACATGTCAATCATGCAATAAAATGGAACAATAGAAACTAAAGAAAGCATATAAAGACATGATCCAACTCTATCTCATAGTGGATTGGTGTCACATGTGCTAGTGACCCTTTCCCAATCCTTGATAAAAAGCTCAAGATGATGAAATGCTATGAAGATGGTGGAATAATGATGAACAAGATCAAATCTCAAATGAAGAGAGTAACCTTGCAAGATTGTGGAGGATTTTCTCAAAGATGAAGCATGTATTTAAAGATTTTCAAATGCTGAGAGTTGAAGAGGGACCAATGTGGGACTAAAGATTCTGCCAATGATAGGAGGACACTTGTCATCATGTGATTAGTTGATGTATGTGCAAGATTTGGGAAGAGTGCCCATGAGAGGGAAAATTTGAATTCAAATTTTCCAATAAATGCTGAGTTTGACTTTTGGAAGGGGACATGTAAGAGACATGTAAGGCCTCATAAATGCTTTGTTTGGTGTACATGTCCACTTGGGGGGAAATTCAAACTTGGAGAATATTCTTCCTTTATGCCAAGTTGAAAATAAAGATTTTGATAAATCATTTAATTGCAATTTCATGTGCAAGTGGCCAAATCTAGAGAATGCAAGTGGGATGAGATTAGCATTAGATCAGGATTAGGTTAAATTAATGATGATTAAGCTGATTTGACCACTTTGACTTGATTTAGGGATTTAAATCAAATCAAAGGGAGATGAATGATGATATGAGATTTAATTAAATAAATGATTGATTTATTTAATCAAAGAGATGATAGGATCAAGTTTGATTTATTTGATTTAAACTGATGACTTTAGGAGATTGATAAATGAACTTGATTTATTTGCTGAATGGATGATTATGACCTAGTTGAATGCATTATGTCAATTTGACGTGTCTACATTTTTCCCCTCTTTGAAGCAATGTACTTGTTGCGTTGGTTCAAAGAATAAACTTTCCGAATCGAAATTAAAAATTCATGATTTTTTGGATGCTGGAAAGAAGTACACTGGTACATTGCCCCCTCGAGAGATCGAAAAAGATTCGATTTGAGGGTCGATCTATAAAGAGGTTCAAAATGGATGGTTATGGATGACGATGCAAAGATGATTTCAAGATGCTTAGAATAAAAAATCTATATTATGATGATGAAGCATGTGAGATGATATGCAAAATTCTGATGATTTATCAATGCAATATGAACGCATAATGGATGCATGATGGATGAATGCATGATGGACTATTCATGATGCAATGTTAGCATGGAAATGAGATGATGACAAGAGGATCCAACAAGTCCATGATTGGTTGATACTTTATTAGAGATGATGATGATAGATGATGATGATGATAAATGATGATAGATGGATGATTTTGCTTATCAAGGATTGGGATTTTCAAAGGGTCACTTACTTTATTTTTGATAACACGCCTAAGTACGATGCATCAAGGTATAAAGGACCAGGATGGCGTTGTACTTAGTGTGATGAACTTTGACTCGACAAATAGATAGGAGTATTCTTGTTCACACTTGACATACGGAAACCTTATTAGGGCGTACCTAACAAAGCAAGTATTCGCCAAGTTATATTACAAGAGCGTCCAACAAGCACAGCAGACAAAAGATAATGATCGTTGCCCCATTCCTATCTCTCTAAATCCTTCATCCGGATATCATGAGAGGTCCTTGGAATGAGCGCAATAAGATAAATCAAAAGAAAGATCAAGTACAAAACAAGCCAATGTTCTTCATACCTCTAGCCAAAGGGATTTGTTTTGATAGGATAAGAATCCAAGGTGATATCCATAAATGATGCCCATTGTCGAACGATATATCCTAGGACATGCATTGTACAGGATGATGATGGTTTGATAAGTTGATTGATAGGCTAATGATATAAAGTTGACTGACATGTTTGAAAATGATCGAGACTTTGATTTTGTTTTAAAGATTTGTTGCTTTGATTTTGATTTTACGATTGAAGTTTGATTTTGCTGACTGTTGCGCTTGTTTCTGTTTGCGTTGCCAAAGGATGAAGATGATGATCAGTTTATTATGGATGATTGATTATTGCGAGTGAAAGCGAAATGGGATGGGTGGATTTTTCAAATATTTGGATGTTTTTGGAGTTTTGCAATGTTTTGAAATGTTTTTGGTGTTTTTGGATTTTGCGATGTTTTTGATTTTTTTTTTTTGATGTTTTTGGATTTTGATATTTTTCAAATGTTTTTGGATTTTGATGTTTTTCAAATGTTTTTGGATTTTGTGTTTTTCAAATGTTTTTGGATTTTGTGTCTCGGGGGCTGATCAAAGATTAGCCTTGCCTACGTTTAAGCTCAGAGACGACGTAGTTCGGATTTCAATGTTTTTGATGTTTTCTGCTTTTTGAGTGTTTTTTGGATTTTTGATATGTTTTGGATGTTTTTGGATTTTTGCATGATTTGGATGTGTTTTGGATTTTTCGCACGATTTTGACGATTAAGATATGGACATGTGTGATGGTATCAGTGCCCTGTTTATGATTTTTGTTAAAAACCAAGATAAGGTTGATTGATCAGATCAATGGATTGATGATGATGATAGCATTGTTGAGGATGCACAACAATGCAAGGATTTGATTGATGATGATAACATTGTTGAGGACGCACAACAATGCAAGGACTGGATTGATCAGGATTGATAATGATAACAATGTCGAGGATACACGAAAATGCAAGGATAGTGTTAAGCAACACAAGGATATCCCGAGATGATGATTTTTTTGATTGGATTTGATTGATCATATTTGATGAAGCTTGGTTTTGAACAAAAGATGTTTGGATGATTTGATGTGACGTTGAAGGATGTGCTTAGATGTGACTGATGGTGATTGTTTGTTTTGATGTTCGACAAAAGATGAAGACTGATAAGGAATGTCTTCTCGTCAAAATATGCCATGGGCTAGTGATTCAGATTTTTGCTCACAAGTGGTTTGACCAATTTTATTTCATGTTTTCCAATGTTCGGATCGCCACATGAGTTAGAGGACATAGAACAAGATTTATTCTCGAAACAAGATGTATATATCTGCCCCCAATGTCTAGCAATGTATGGAGTGTCATGGGTGGATGCTCAGATAAGTGTATGGATGGAGGGACATGGATTATCTTGCGATAAGATAAGGTGTTCGGATAATGAATGCTCATTTGGATAATGCTTCATGGCTCAAATAATGCTGCATAGGATAGGATCAATGAAAATGACCCATGTCAAGATGTTTTATCGTAAGCAAGCGTAAAGCGTGCCCCAAAATTTCATCAAGATCAAGACAATTTGGACTATGGATGCAGATATATGCGAATGTATTGGATAAATGGTTCATGGATGAATGGATTTATTATGGATAAGATGGATGGAATGCTCAATTTATTATGGATGGGATGAGATGCTTTTACCTGAAGTGGCACACATAGATGCTCGATCCCACACATGACACCTGTTTGCGAAGTTTTCATAATGGTCTTGCCCAAAGTGCCGCCCATGCGGTTTTCACTATAGGACGATTTTTTATCTTTACTATTTTCAATCCTTTTTCTAATTTTTTGGATTTTTTGCTTTTTATTTTTTTTGTATTTTTTGAAGATTTTAAGCTCATCTTTGAATCACAAGGTGTTGCTGATGTAGATGCCCATGTCATAATGTGCCATCGATATCACCTTGAAGAAGCTGCTGCTAAGATACATGCACTTGAATGCCATACGGATTCTCGTCCCTTCATCGATCTGGAGTTAACTCTGTCTTGAATGCACATCGCGATAAAGTGCCTTGAATCCTTATGATGAAGGGTGTTTGCCAATACATGGTCAATGTAAGAATTGGATATCATCGCGTGGAGGCGTGGATGGAGTGCGTTTAGGGATAAAGAGATGGATTGGTTGGAGTTTGGAATCTTTGACTCTCAAACTTGGGAAGATGAGCAATGATGGGTGGATCACGGAAGTGTCGTGGAATTAGGACCAACTGCTTGATATACTTTGTACGTCGCTTGAAAAGCTTGCTTTTGATTTTGTGGACATCTTTGATGGATACTTTTCCCTTTTTTATTTTTCCCCACAGTTTCTTTGACTGATGGAATTTGATAGGGATAATCTTTCTTTGTATTCTTTGGTATCCATATGTATTTGATTTGTCCATTATTCTTATCGGCTTCTTTTTCTTTGATAACATTCTTCGTACTTTGATTCAAATCTTTCTTTTGACATTGGTCCCAATTCATGGATGGGGTGATGGGTGGATGAAGATTCGTGACGTGGTTGGTTGTAGTATTGACACTAGCTTCATCATAAGGACTCTTCGTGCTCCCTATGTTGATGTTTGCTTGAGACAAAGTTGCCCCCAGTATGGTAGAAGTACCTTCATGCTTTGATTCCGCCTGTTCTGAGAGCTTTTGTTTAGAATGAATTCTTTGATAAATGACCACCGTAGGTGACGTTATTTCCATTTGTTGCTCTGCTAACTCTAGAATATCCTGTTCTATTTGACTTGTCTCCTTGAGCAGATAATGTTCGATATCTTTATTCATGATTTCCTCAATCTGATTTTGGGATATATCTGATTGTGATGTTGATAACTCCATTTGACTGTAGGAGTTAATAATATGCTCTTTTTATGTAACACAATCTTGTTCTAGATGAAGATCATCAACGTGTCCATCCATAGAAAGCATCTCATGGGTAGATGGAGGAGTAAGTGCTATGTGGATGTGATCATCTTGCATAGATAGGAGAGTGTCCATTAGATGATTGTAGTATCTTGAAGATACAAATTCTTGATCTTGACTAATTTCAGAGTTGCTTTCGACATGCTTTGGATCAAGTTCTTGACATGGGGCAGCTTCAAAGGATGGATTTCTTACAAAGGGTTCTTGGATGTCGACATTAGGCATGGTCAAGTTCAAGGTTCCTTTAGCATTTGTAACCATGAGGTCGAAGGGGATCGACATGTTTTGAAAATGACCATTGCTAGACCTTGGTGAAAGATTTTGATCATGCTTTGGAATAAATTCTTGAGATATGTCCTCTACCTCATAAGGCGATGTAGAGACATTTTCAACATGATCATAGGTCGATGGATCGTGCATTATTTCAATAGGATCAAATAACCCTAACACTCCTTGAAAGAGATCACTAAAAAGTGGCTCTTGATGTATGGTGAGTTTATCATCGGATTGTGTAGATATATGTTCAATGTGCTCCTCGATGGAGAGGTTTTGATCATTATTTTCGACAATTGCGATGGAGAGATTGTGAATGTCTTCGACCATAGCATCAAGTGATGTTGATATTTCTTTAATTGGCTCATTGTCAAGTTTTGTTGGTGGATTTTGATCGAGATTCAAAAGTGACTCTTGACATATGTCGATTTGATCATTGGATGAAGTAAACATGTGTTTAGTGATGGATTGATCTTGATCCTTGTTTTCAATAGTTGTCATCTTTTGCGTTTGTGCTCGTGTTGGTTGGGTAGCTTGAGAGGCTTGGGAAACTTGAGAGGATTGTTTCACTTGTTGAGCTTGTGTTGCTTGTTGCATGGCTAGATATTGGTGGAATCCCTTTTGAAAAGCAGCTTGTAATGTCGCGTTGTATTGGATTGATGTGGTGGAAATTGGTGGTGGTGGGGGTGGTGGTGGATTCAAAATCATGTTGGATGTAGTGACAAGTGTTTGAGATATGCTCGGAGCAATAATGGTAGTGAGGGGTTGAGATGTGATGGGCATGATAGTGGCGTTTGGAATGATTGAAGGGATAGTGATGGTTGGAATGACCGAAGTGATAGGTCTTTGGGAGACCGTATTTTGATTGGTTGGGATCAACGTTGGTGTTTGATTAGATACCATCCATTGGTGTGATGTCAATGGTATATTCAAAGGATTTGTTGTGATGGTTTGATTGATGTTAGGTGGATTGATTTGGATGGCGTGATTGGTGTTAGGTAAAGGGGGAATCCCTAAACCAAGAAATGATGCAGGTAATGGTGGTGGAGATTTCCCTTGGCGCAATGCCTCAACTATTTTGGAAAGTTCCGCAATTTTATCTCGCCAAATTTGTTCTTGATTTTGATCTTGATTCACTTGAGATAGTTGATTTGGCTTGTGTTCAAGTAGTTTTGGCATGCATGCTTGCGGTTTTTGAATGGGATTATGGGAAAATTGACTTTGGATAATGTTCTGATTTGGGATGATGTTTAGATTTGGCATGATAGGATGAACATTGTTGGTATTGGGAATCATTTTTCCAAAGTTTTCCGAGTTAGGATTCATGTTTCAAAAAGTTGCACTTGGTACATCCACATTTGGTTTGTAGGGATTTGGTGGAATGACATTGTTCGTTTCAAGGCTCATGCATTGATTATTCGATTGGTGGATTTGTAGGTTTGGACTTAGATCTATCATTGGGAAATGTGTTCCAAACTTTGACTTGGGCATACTCACACTTGTTGTACCATTGACATTTGTCGAAGGTAATGATCCCATGTATGGACTTTGATAATTGATAGGCATTGCAAGGCTTTGAAGATTCAACTGATTTAGATTACTCAAGATGTATGGATCAAGTGTATATTCCATGTTCTTCTTGTGTTTGACCTTATTACAAAAGTGACCTCTAAGATTCTTAGGACCAATGGTGATATGGAGGATGAAAGGTGGATGATATGAGTGATGAACGTTTAGGAACTTTGAATCAATGCTAGACTTAGGGATTTTGATTTTGATTGTTTGATGTGGATGATGAACTTGTAAACCCTAAGATGTTGGATGTTATCTTTAGGATGAACTTGTTCAAAAGGTTTGCTAATTCAATTAGATGTATGAGAAAGGATGCATTCCCACACACCTAATTAAACAATTGACTTTGATTTGGTTTAAGGATGTACCCAAGTCTAGAATGATGTTTGCAAAGATCTAAAGTTGTTTTGGTGGGATGATGTTGATAAATGTTTGAGATGGATGAAGTGTTTGATTTGATCCTAAAAGACTTAGAGAGACTTTGTTTACTAAGCCAAGGTATTGAAGAACACACTTTTCTCTAAGAGCAATCAAAAGACCAATATGACCAAGAGATATCAAGCACATGTGTGGGGTCCAATTTGTTATCTTTGCTTAGTGTATTCTTTTTACAACAAACACACTCTTGATTAAAGTTTCAAACTAAGATGGCCAATGTCTTAATTTCCTTAAACCCCACAAGATATTTTATGTGGAAATTCAATGAACTCAAGGCAAGGGTTGCCTAATGTTGACTCAAGAAGACAAATTGAGGTATAATCCAATGCTTAGGAACCTCTACAGACGTGAATCCACAGGGAAAGCAGTAACATATGGATTGAGTCAATGATATTTGTCTTGAGAGGGTTTGAAATTTTGAGAATCATGTTGAATGTTTGTTTGCAAAATGTTTTTAGAATACCTGCTGTGTTTTCAGAGCAAGAATAATTACAAGCCCTATGGATGTGTAAGACAATATTTGTTGGATTCCCACTTGGACAAGTCCAACTCAGCTTATCTCTAGCGGATGGTTAGATGCTTGACTGGCTCCCCTCCGGCTCATTAGATCAATCCGGGCGTGACATCAACACCATGAAACTCCCATGGCGTGCTTTCCATCTCTACTAGAACACAATCCTGTGGGGTGGCTTTGATGGCACAAAGAAAGAGAATGTACTTTAAAAATGCCCCTACTCACATCACAAGATGTTCAATTTTTAAGCCCAAATTGAAGTGTTTCAAAGCAATAAAATGTATTTTGAGTGTTTCTCTTGCACCCTAGATCGCACGAAGCGCAAGGGGAGAGGATACGTACTCAAAAGACAATCACACAATTCAAACACTTGTTCGTTTTATAACCTTCAAAGCAATTGTGAGTTCATTTTAAGCACCAAATGAAATATGAAGATTGCTTGTTAAATTTTTAACCCAAAACGAACTCTAGTGCGTTTGTCCTAAGATTCATTTTAAGCCCCTTGCCATGAAAATTGAAAAACTTTTGCTATGTTTGTTTTAGAGCCCAAAAACAAATGAGTTCGCCTAAGATAGAAAATTAAAGCGTGCAATGAAAGCTCAAAGCATTTAAAAATGCTTTATGACTTTCATGTTTCAATGCCCAAATCCCTAACTTCGATCTTGCTTTTATTTTTCGCCCAACTCCAACATTCGGTTTTAATGTTCACTTTCACCTACAAACATCAAAAAATGATAACCAATAATATTTAGTTTAATGTGAAAGAGGCCACATAAAAACAAAATAAGCCATAATAGAAATAAGACCAAAATTTTTGTGTTGTTTGATTCCCCAAATCATCAAGGAAAATGTGTTTGTTTCCTAGATTTTTTATCACTTGATGATAGATGATCATGAATTGAATAATTAGCGAATTCTCTAGATATCAATAGCAAGTTATTAAGAATATTAACAGACAGCGTATAATGACAGTAACAACATGGAAAATTCAAAGAATATATCTTTCATTGCTTTCAGCTCAAGTCATAAAAAATAATAAAATAAAAAAAAGTCAACTTCCTTTTCCAAACTTGAACTTAGTTGTCACTGTCCTGCCTAGCATTTACTGCTCTCAATGTCACATTCTACTTTTAATTCCAGCCAAGTGTTCCCGTCCGTGTATGTTTCGTAGGTAACGCCTGTGTCATAATGTTTTAATGGCAGTATGCAAATTTTGCTATCTTCTCTGCTATCTGTGACTGTACACAAATGTTTTGATAGACACAATGTAAAATTTAGCAAATCCAAAACATTAACTTGGTTGCAGATCTTAAATGCTACAAAAAAGGAAGACAAATGCTTGGAACAAACTAAGATAGCGTTCTTTTCTTTTAGGCAAGGAGATATAGCACAAATTAATACTAATCGATCTATGGCACACGGGCAACAAGCTGATTTCTTTATTGGTTCGACAGAAGTAGCTATCACTTCATTAAATTCTCATGGAGTCCTGCATTGATCAGTAATTGTTGAAGCAAGTGCCCAAGACTTCTCCTTCCTATAAGACAGTGATAGAGACAGCATTGAATGATATTAGTCTAGGCGCATCTTCTGTAAAGATTTTGTTGCAGTCAAAAAACCATCAGCTTACAGCTATGATTACAGTCGTCCTATTCTTTATTATCATAAATATTTTAAAGAATACAAAACAAAACAAAATAAAAACAACGCCCTGCTCAAGCTGACAGTAATTAATAGCTTTCAAAGACTTAATGTAATTGGCAAGTAGGATATGAATAAGTCGCCTTCTGAAGCCTCTTTCTCGCAGCCAGTTCATTCTCCAAACTTGAACATTGTTGCCAATTAATCAATGTCCATGAGAATAGATAAGGGGCAGGTGTAATGGCGCATGTGGACAAACAAAGACGACAAATCAAAGTGTCAATTATTCTGAACGTATCAGATGATTTGGGAGATGCAAAGACGCCTTATTCAATGACTGAAAGATCTGCGGAAGGATCTTCTACCAAATGGTTCGCTAGCTGTCCATTCCTGCACTAAGAAAGGCGTACATGATGTTCAAAAATATTCTGTCAGACATTATAGGAACTAGCATTTAGAATTAAATACAGAGAAGCTGCCCAACCTTACAAATCCCTATAGCTGTTATGTGCGGGAAAAAGTTTGAATTTTGTGATTCGAGTGATGTGCCTT
>VDFB02109042.1:71247498-71437708 GCA_007258455.2 Sequoia sempervirens | reverse complement strand
TATCTTGCTCATGGATGTCTTCTTGATTCAGGTCTCCCCCTTTGGTAAATGTGGTAGCTGCCATCTTGATTGTTTCTAGTTCTTTGGTGCTAGATATTGGTTTCCCATGAGTTTGAGGAGAAATAGGTAACTCTCCTAAGACAAACGTGTCCTTTAATAGTTTGTAGCTTCCACAACCGTCATCTTGGATTACTGCTTTGACATCGGGTATGCTTTTCACAATTGGAACTTGTGATGTTGAGGTAGAGGATAGGGATGATGGGTCAACAAATAAGCTTGATGGTGTAGGTCCTTCATCATTCTTAGGTATTTTCAGGATCTTATAAAACTTGGCCTTAAGGATTTTGCAATAGTAGAAAGGCTCAGGATCTCCATGGATAGTGATTTCTCTGCCTTCAAAAGGAAACTTCACACATTGATGATAGGTTGAGGCTACAACTTTCAAAGCATGGATCTAGGGTCGGCCAAGTAGAATGTTATAGGGAAGATCAAGATCAAGTACTTGACATGTATTTTCTGCAATAAGAGGTCTCACTTGGATTGGAAGTGCAATGATTCCTTGTGATACCCGTTCTTGGTCATCATATGCTCTAATGGTGGTACTCTTTGTCTTCTCAATAGTATCTTCTGAATAGCCTAGATGCTTGATCAACTGCAGGGTACAAATGTTCAAACCAACACCTCCATCTACCAAGACTCTTTTGACCTTATTTTTATGAATGTCAACCTCTATGGTTATGGGATGGTTGTGATGGTAAATCTTGCCCGAAGAAGGTAAGAATATGGTTGGTGATATGCCCTACCATAGCTTGAAATTGATCGGTATCAATGTTCTCAAGAACAGATGACTCAAACAAGGATTTTTCCAATATGTCCCTATGTGCAGGAGATAATTTTAGGAGTTCTAAGATTCATATCTGAGTGGGGGTCTATTTAAGTTGATCTACAAGATTTTACTTACTAGGATTAGATGTGGGCAAAGTAGGTTGTGTCCTAGATTGAGTTGGGACAGCTCCTTGAATGGTTATTTTTCCATGTCGTGTGGTGACTCCACATTCCGTACTAGCTCCTTTGATGGTGACAATAGTGATAACGCTATCATAGGATGCAACTACATTGGAATAAGTATGTTGAACATTGGTGTAATCCCTAGATTTTCCATTGTTGTTTGCTTTGTTATGATCGGGCTAGGGGTCTTGTATATCTTGAGATCTTGGTTCCAACTGGTACCTCAACAGATATGGTATCATTCTCAATGAGATCTTGGATGATATTCTTGAGTTTCATGTAGTTTTTTGCTTTATGTCCTTTGCTTTTATGAAAGCCACAGAGATCACGTTCGTTGTACTAGGATGGCTTCTCTTGGGGTTCTTGGTAGTTTTCAAAGTTGGGAAGAGTTATTAGATTCGTCTCTACCAGTTTCTTCATGATCGTTTCGATGGGTTCCAATAACTGTGTGTACTTGCGTTTGGGATAGTTGATCCTGTTACCGGTTTTCCTTGGTTGCATGTTGGTGTTATTGATCTGATTGTTATGAGGAGGTACCATTTGTTGCACAGTTGGTTGGATGTTAGCAAATTGATTGTTATTGGATCTAGGAGCACTTAGTATGACCTTAGCGTCTACTACACTGTCGTTTGTTACAATTTTTTTTCTTAGCCCATACACGAGGTTTCTCATTCAAACTGATTGAAGGATGATTGTCTTTGTAAGCTTGTGTATTTCCTTGTGAGATTAGGGCTCTTTCAATGTTAAGGGATCTTGGAACAAGCTCATCATAGGATGTGATACATTGAATTTTTAAGTGGAATGATAGATTTGTATTAAGGTTGGCTATAATGATTCCCACTTGTTCGTCAGGAAGAGGCCACTTGATTTTGCTAGCTCTTTGTCTCCATCATTGTAAGAAATTTGTGAAAGTTTCTCCTGGATTTTGTTTGAGAGTGTACAACTCTTCTAGACTAATGTCCATGTCAAGATTGAAGGAGAAGTGATCAATGAATTTGTCAGTGATTTCTTGAAAACTTTTGATACTAGGAGGAAAATGAGAAAATCAATCCATAGCAATATCTGTTAAACTTCGAGGGAAAAGGTGCATTAGATATGAATCATTGTAAGCCACTTCCATGCACATGACATTGAATTCTTTGATATGGTCAACAGGACTTCCTCTCCCTCTATATTTTTCAATCTTGGGGATTTCAAAACTAGGAGGGAATGGTATCATTTCTATGTTTCGATCAAATGGGTAAGGACACAAGTGTTGTGTATAAGTTTTCTTTGTCTTGCCCACACGAAGGTCCTACATTTCTTGTGAGAGTGCTTTTAATTGTGATGCTAGATTGTCTTGCGAATTGGGTGGAGGAACATATGGTGGGATGAGAGATGAGTTATATGGAGTGTATGAAGGTGTGAGATTTTATGAAAGTGATGAATATGTTCCTGATGCGTTTGGATTGACAATGTTCATATGAGGATAATAGGAACCTTGTTGTTGTTGTTGGGCATATTGTTGAGATAGTAAAGCTTTTTGTTGAGCTTCTTGTTGTTGTTGCGCCACTAGGGCTTGTTGTTGGGCCTACTATTGTTGTTGTGATAATAAATCTGCATTTTTTGCTTGTTGTTGTTGCATGGCTTGTTATGTTGCTAAAGCTATTTGCTGAGCTTGTTGGGAAATGGCCGCTTACTGTTGTTGTGCTAATGTTGCTTGCTAAGCTTGATGTTGTTGTTTTGCTAAAGCTACTTTTTGAGCTTGATGTTGTTGTGTTAGGGCTGCTTGTTGTGCTTGTTTTTGTTGTTGTACTAAAGTTGCTTGTTGTTGTTGCTATTGTTGTATGGATTGTTGATAAGTTTGATGTGCTTGTTGTAGAGCTAAGACATGTGCTTGCAATGTGGGATCAAGTGGTTGTTGAGACATCTGTGAAGGATTGATGTTTTGAGTGATTAGCGGATTGCTGGTGAAAGGTGGAGGATTTCCTTAGTTTAAAATTCCTTGCAATATAGTAGAATGAGGTGGAGGAATGTATGTTTGAGGTCCTAATTGATTTGGCATAGAAAAGGGAGTTGTTGGAAATGATGATGTCATTAAATTTTGCAATGGAAATGACACACTAGGACCTTGAGTCCATTGATTGAAAAGATTCCCTTGTCCTATGTTTTGAGGATTGCCTTGTACAAAAGATGTAAACAAAGGATTTGTGATCATGGTACTCCCAGGATTGATAGATCTTGTAACCAAGGGATTTTTTTTAGGTGGATTGATAATGGATGATGTTGTAATGGTAGATGGAATGGATGAACCCACTAGAGGGTTGAATAAATATGTCCCTATTTGCATTGAGGTTTGATTATGTGATACAGGATTGAGATGTCCTTGTGTGTTGTTTTGATATTTTTGGTATGTACCGCTCTGCATGATGGTAGGCAGTACTCATAGGTGTGGATGAAGAAGGGTTTCCCAGAAATGTCAAAGTAGTGGTGGAATATTGAAGTTAAAGTGGCGTGTGTAGTTGTTTTGGATCTTTGGTAATGGGAGGAGCACCAAAGGTAGGAGTCCAAATGGTGGTGGGAGGTGGAGGATTAGTTTCAAGAGTACCCACAAGTATACTACTTTCAAATGGTGAGGTGTGACTAAAATCTTTAGCAAGGCTAGTTGCAAGACTAGGTATGTAAGTTTGACTTAGCCCTTGTGATGGAGTTGTGAATTCTTGTGTGAAAATTTGTGCTACAAACGTTGGGGAGATAGGAGCTACACTTTCAAAAGATTGATGTTCTAAAAGTTCTTCTCTAGTGAGCTCAAATGGGTTGTTCGTGACATCTTCGATTTTATATGGTCCTGAAGGAGATGATGGTTGCTGCGATGGTGTAACATGACTTCTAGGATCAA
Organism: Sequoia sempervirens; assembly: GCA_007258455.2. Classification (NCBI taxonomy): domain Eukaryota; kingdom Viridiplantae; phylum Streptophyta; class Pinopsida; order Cupressales; family Cupressaceae; genus Sequoia; species Sequoia sempervirens. The sequence continues at coordinate 71,433,822 of VDFB02109042.1, read as the reverse complement.
ATTCTAAACGATTTGGATCACTTGAGGTAAATGTAACTTTTTCTTTTTCCATGATTCTCTTGTGTTGTGATCTCGTCTTTATCATAAATTTGGTGTCAGCTATGGGAGAGTTGTGTTGAGTTTTGTAATATTTTAACTCTAGTTGACTCAAACCTAGGTAAAAGGGATGCTCTAAGTCTTTTGGGATCAATGATGACAATGTGGGATGACAAGATGGGTGGTGTGGGAAATGATCTTTGCAAGCATTTTGGGACAACACTTTTGACTTGAGTTTGATGTTTTGATGTTGGGATAAAGGATGCTAATGAACTTAGAAATATTTAGGGTAGTTTTGTGACCTTCAAGATAAACTAGTTCAAAGATGATAACTATCTCAACTAAGTGCATGTAAAAGGATACATTTCACATACAAAGTAGCTAAGGTAGCAAGTTGGTTTGATGTTCAAGTGTCAAAGTGTTAGTGTATTTGAAATTTTGCAAAGATAGATGAGGTGAAGGATGAAATTTGATGAAGGGGCGAGTGAAATGTTGGACCCAATGTTGACCTAAAGTGAACCTTTTGTTTTGACAGGACCAAGGTAGTGAGAATGATGCTAGACCTCTAAAATGTTCAAATCCTAAAGACTCAATGATTTAGAAAACTTGTTGATCTTCAAAAATATGAGGGTTCTTGCTCATAAAGAATGTGTACATGTCAGGATATTTTCTTAGTGTGCATTCATAAAATTTTATCAACAATTTTTTTCTGTTTTCGTAGAGTGCCTCAATATGACTGTTGATTGATTTTGCACTACAATGTCTAAGTTTATGATGACGACCAGTTTACCTTCATTTAAGGATCCTTACTTTGCGTGAGATCGTCTAGTGAACTGAACCTTTGTTTCAACAAGATCAAGGTAGTGAAGATGATGCTAGACATCTAAAATGTTCAAGTTCTAGAAATGAGAGGATGGAGGGGAATGTTTAAACCTGTTCGGGCTCTCCTAGCTTGGGCATAAAAGTTTCTCAACAAAGTGTAATGGTTGCGGTAAAATATTGAAGCCAAGTTTTGACTATACTTTGTTTGATGATTCGTACGTTTGAAATGGAGTGTTGGAGACTTTCCCCTACAGAGTTTAACTATTTAATGAATCATTTAGAGGAGTTGAGTATCATGAAAAAGACCAGGATTTTGACTCCAAAAGAATGCATACAATTTTGGACTATACCTTGAAGCATGTCTATAAAAGTTTGCTACCAATTTGTTTATGTTCTTGTGAACTGCTCAAAGGTGTTTTTTAAGAGCTTTTGGAGTGAGATGCCTAAGTCTAAAATGAGGACCTATAGATCTTGGCTTAGGGATCCTAATTTTTCCTGAGATCATGTGGAAAAATTTAAGTTTATGGAAGAAAGGAAAATATTTATTGCCACACAGGTGGTGGTAATAAGGGCCTTCTAACCTCAATATTGGCGTGTTCCTCTTCTTTTTCTAAAATGGTTGTTGTGTTTCTCCACTATGAGTTTGTTTCCTTGTTTTCAAAAGTGAAGGTTCTCAAACTACTAATGAGATCTGTTTGTTCACCGTTTATGAGTTCAAATTTTGACTGAATTATAGCACCTGGAAGATTAGGTTGTTCAACGAGAGCAATCGATCTCCAAATAGTCATGTGGGGTTCATTTGTCAATTTATCTTTGCTTAAATGAATTGATTTTACCACAATCACTTGTCTTTGATTATGTTTCCAAACTAGATGTTTATGTCAAAAACATCATAACTTTCACAATGTCCACTTCGTGAAAATCATGAGATTAAAGCCATAATTTCCTATGTTTTCTTTTGTAAATATGGGTTTGGGATTAATGCCAAGATATTTAGAAATTTCTAAGGATAAATCCTTAGGACAAGCGGTAATATCAAGGCTAACTCAAGAAGTCCATATTTAAGCCAAAGTGTTTGAAATTTTGGATAATGAATGCTTATTTTTGGATCATTTTGAAATCAAGCAAAGTGTTAAACTAACTCACAAGCATTACAACCCTAGGATAGAAATGGCTATATTTGTTGTATTCCCGCTTGGATTTCTCTAGCTGCGCTTTTTCAGAGCGGATGATTAGAAGCTTGACCACACTGGCTCCCCTCCACGACACTCACTTCTACGAGTCATCCAAAATTTGAGTTCTCATGAATCTCCCATGACAAACTCTTCATCTCTACTAAGAACCAAAAATATGTGGGATGGCTTCGGAGGTCCGACCTCTTGACATCAACATATATTAGGGATTTTTGGCTACTACACAAAGGTTTGTAATAAGGGCATCTAGTTTAGGGTGTGCAATGATAAAATCCTTGTGAGAGGTCTCCCAACCCTTAGAACAAGGGATTTATACATCATAAAGATACTGGGGGAGAGCTATCATGTACCGCTTCCCATTGATTATGATTTTCATCGAAACCACAAATTTATATAACAGTTTGGAAGAGCTTGGCTTGTGCTCGTTACCACTTGGGTCATTCCCTTGGGGTGAGTACTTTTTCCCACCAAGGTAGGCCCTTTAAAGGTGAACAATAGCGAGTAAGTACATCTGTAGTTCGATCATCTTTGCTTGCATGCACAAAGAGAGAACATAGACTATGTATTTTCTCACACTAGCATGGTTGTTCAATTTTAAACCCGAATTGAAAGATGGAGGTGATTTTGCAAACTGTTAGAGAATGTTTCTATTTCTCAAGATCGCCAAATGGTGCGAGAGAATTGCATACGCATTCACCAACAAAGTCAAAAACCACAAAACAAAGCAAGCAATTGTCAATTTTATCCTTCAAAGCAATAATGAGTCATTTTAAGCACCAATTGAAAGATGAGTTTCCCTTGTTCAATTTTAAGCCCAATTGAAAGATGTGATGTGAGGGTTCAATTTTATCCAACTTTGAACATTCATTTTAAACCCAATTGAAAACTAGTTCGTTGCCTAAAAGTAAAAGTAAAAAAACATGAAATTGGGTTATAATTGCCCCAAAGTGTTGAACGCTTGTTACAATTATAGAATGTTAAGATAGAAGAGAAGTTCTTCAATTTCGCTCCATGCCTTTAAACCCTGTAAAACCCTGTTAGTCTAACAATGAAAAAATAGTCAGACATTCATTAGTGATTAGATAATCCAAAGAAATTAAGTCACATGTCAAAAAATCTAACATAAAGTTTCTTACCCTGGTTGAGTGTCGTTGCACACGATGACGTCACAATTTGAAATTTGGGCGTCGCTCTAGTGAAAACGAGCGTCACTCTACAACAAGACCACTAAGCATGATTGCGTCGCTATTTTGATGGGCATCGCTACTAATGAATGCATTGCTCTTTGAAATTTGAAAGCATCGGTCTAGTGAGTTTGAGCGTCGTCGTTTGCGTTTCACGATATCTTCAAATTAAATACGCGTCGCTATATTTAAATTAGTGTTAGCAGATTAAATATGCGTCATTGTTTCAAATTGCTTGGGCGTCACTATATGGCGATGCTATTGAAATAACGTCGTTGTTTGTGGTTTGAGCATCACTATAACCTGCAAAACAACATGAACATGGATTTTGAGCTAAAAAATAGTTAAATGATTGGTTTTCCCTCCTTCTAGTGCCAGAATGTCGATGTGAGGATACCGGTATGGGATGAATTATGCTTAATCCATGAAGAATTGAAGCATAAAGGATCCACCAATACTTGAATCTCAACAAGATCAATCAAACAAGATTAAAACTAAACATTTCATCGAAACCTAACATACTAAATTATGAAAGATATTAAAACATCTATTCTAATCCATTTGAAATTTATCTTGTCATGGAATTGGTGTCGTGTTGATGTGGAACGACAACCCTTTCCCAATCCCATGATTTGTGAGCTTGTTTTAGTCCAGTCTATGGAAGAGAATTGATGAAACCATGGTGTTTGATGTGTGAAAACCTAAATTATGTAAAAATGAACATGATGCAAGCTAAGTTACCATGATTTTATGCTACAAATGATCTAATTATGTAATTGCTAAGCTAATCTAAGCTAAGATTATGCTAAAAGATGAAAACCCTAATTTATTTACAAACTAAGATGGATGCATGGAAGCCATTAATAGATGATCTAAGCTATTATGCAATGAAAATAAACTAAAAAAATCTAAAAAGATGAGTGAGTATGTGAGTAAATTCAACAACATAAGTTTGCAATAAAAGATGGATCCATTTGTCTCCAAATAGTGATCTATTTATAGGAGAGCAAATGAGGAATGGATGGTTGAGATCAAAAAGCTTAATCAATGGTTCAAGATGAGGAGGATGAGAGGCATGGATCATGGATTCTCATCAACGGATGACAATGCATTATGAAAGTTAATCAAAGGCTCACACTTGCCTCAAACAAACACACTTTTGACCTACTCACATAGGTCAAAGGTAACTTGCCAAAGAGGTTAAAGGGTTTAGCTTGTTGAAGAAGCCAAGTAAGTTGATTGGAGGAGAGGGAATATTCCTTTAGGGTGAGGAAAAAAGGTATTTTACTGTTAATGTTCAAGCAGCTTCGATGCAACTTCCAGCGATATCCTTGAAGAAATTAGATAATGATTATCTGATTTATAAGATCTCAAAAGGCACGAATTAAGAGTAATTTCGATTTGCTATAAAGAAGATAAAAATTAAATGGCATAATCATTTTTATTTGTTAAAGAGACATTTTTATTTATTAGCCGACTTCTTTAAAAAGGCACAATTTTTTAAAGAAGACGTCTTTGCATATGAAGCCGACATTGCATCTTGAAAGGTCACATCCATTGGAGATTTTCCCTATCAACAGCTATAAAAAGAGATCACTGTTGGTTACTTCATTTTTTTTTTCATTATTCATTCAAATTGATTATCAAGCAAGTTTGAATATCCATATTTAACTAGAGCGAATTCTTCTAAGAGCTGTGTGGATTCTTCTCAAGAGCAGTGTGAGTTCATTAAAGGCAGTATTGTTTACTGTCAAGTACAGTGTGTTATCTGTTTCTATATATTGTGAAGGTGCAGCAGAATTGGCCTTGGTATTGGCCTCATTGTAAAGAGAATTATTGCCATTACTTATATATAAAAGAGAGATCTTTGTTGCTGGGTTTTTCTCCCTCAAGAGGAGGGTTTTCCCAGGGTATATGTTGTGTTGCTGTGTTTGATTTTTGAATTAATTTTCTGTGCACTTATCTGATCACTAAAATTAACATGGTATCAGAGCGGGTTTGAGTAGATCATGATCAGATTTGTCTGTACAGCGGTACTCTCTTCTATTCATCCTAATTCTTGGTCTATCTCTACTTCATTCAAGATGGTGAACGGATTGAAGATCGAAGATAGACTTGAGGGAGCGTCAAACTATACTTCATGGAGGTTCAGAATTATGCTCTCTTTGGAAGAAAGTGAATTGGCTGAGTTCGTGGAGAGCAAAGTTTCGGAGCCTGTAGATGAGGAAGTAAAAGTTCAATGGAAAAAGAAAGATATCAAGGCAAAGAAGATGCTGGTTGATTCCGTAAAGGATCACATTGTCCCTATCATCTATAAGATGAAGACTGCAAGGGAGATGTTCAAGTCTTTGGAGGAGATGTATGAAATCAACAACACAAGTCGAGGTCTTTCATTGAAGCAACAAATCCATCATGTGAAGATGGCAGAAGGAGAATCTATCATTGTTTACTTCATGAAGATTTTTGAATTGAGAGATCAGCTCTCTACCATTGGTCATTTTGTTGATGACAAGGATTTGACCATGCTTGCCCTCAATGGTCTTCCCTCATCTTGGGAGTCTTTCATTCAAGGAATTAGTGCGAGATCGAAACTTCCCAAGTTTGATCGTTTGAGGGTGGACTGCATTCAAGAGGAGTCTAGGTTGGCTACGAGAGGTATTGGTCGAAGCTCTACAAATGAAGACATTCATGTTCTTTCTGCTCAATCCTCGAAGAAGGAAGGAAAGGGAGGAAAGAAAAGATATTTTAAGAGGAATAGAGATAAGGGGTCAGATGGTGCTCCTACATTCAAGAAGAAGTGGGACCTCTCCAAAGTCCAATGCTTTCGTTGTGACGAGTTTGGTCACTATGCAAAGGATTGCCCAACCAGGCCTAATCAACATGCTTCATTTGCAGATTTGAATAAGTTTTCTCCTCAGAAGGATTCTAGGGAATTTCTATTCTAAATCATGGGCCTGTGTTCAAGCCGTAAAGGTTTTGTGTTGAAAAGCAGCATATCTTGCATCCTTTAGAATATTTAAAGAGATAAGTATTCTTTGTTTGTTAAGTTATATCTTTTATTTGGATCTTGTAATTAAAGAGAGATAGTGGTTTCTCTTGAATTGTATTATCTAGCATAAAGATCCTTTGAAATTATTGTTTCATGCTAATTATGTAGATCTCTAAGTGTGACATTGAGATGGAAAAGAGAATTGCATTTTCGTTGTGATAGGTTGATCACATCGATATCATTCTCTAATGCATGAACTGTGATTAGAGCCATGACTCTTGGAGAGAGTTGGTTCTACTTGCTAATTGCATAACGCATTCAAGGAATTTGCAGTTGTTCAAATTGTCTTTTGTTGAGAGGAGTAAAAGTTGGAAGAAAAGAGTTATATCAAAATCATATAAAGATAAGTTCTTTATTTCTTCATTATGATTCTTTGATATATTTATTTGTTTTAATTATTTATAAATTCTTATGTGTTCATGCTATAACCTGAGATAGTAAACCTTGTATGATTCTAGTCTTGATATTTCTTTGGTAGTCATAAACTGTTAGTAATCTCTCTCTAAATGCTTTGTGAACAGCTAGAAGCAGGAAAGTGATGAGAGATTTCTTAGCGATGAAAATATTGAGGCATCTTATGAGGAATTCATGCCAACCAAAGAAATGATCAAGCATGAAGTCACAACTTGCAGCCATGGGACTGAGTTGGTGGCTAGAGGGAGTTCACTTCCAGAAGCCTTCTTTGCAAGCTCTAAAGCAGGGATCAAGAGGGAGTTTTGTGACTCACTAAGAAGAAGTGAAGGTTGTAGTGTTGCAAGGCCAAGTACTTAAAGGTTCAGAGGGAGCCTACTAAACCTATAGAAGATAGTTGTGTTGTTGATCGAAAGAGCACCTTTGGATGCTATTTCAGTTGAGGTCTGCGATGACTTCCTGGTGTAGCAGGAAGCAGTCTTTAGTGGCACTGAGTATAGTAGGGGCTGAGTTTATTGCAGCTTGTATGGCAACTCGGGAAGCAGTGTGGCTTCGTAAGCTCCTTACAGGATTTTTTGGCCAATCAATGGAGCCTACCATCATCCATTGTGATAATCAGAGTTGCGTGAAGCTTTCTGTCAATCCTATGTTTCATGATAGAATGAAGCATGTTGAGATCAAGTGCCACTATATCAGAGATATGGTACTGCGAAAGGCTGTACAGTTGAAGTACATCAGCACTGATGAGCAGACGACAGATATTCTCACCAAGCCTCTCTCCAGGGTAAAGTTTGTATACTTTCGAGATAAGCTTGGTATGGTGGAGAATCCAGCCTTGACTGAGAAAGAGTCTCAGTATCAGTGAGTCATTCTATCTTTTACCATAGTATGGTTGTAGCCATTATGGTAGATATCGTGTTGAGGCGATATCCAATATCACGTTGAGGTGATATTTCTCTTTTACCATAGTATGGTTGTAGCCATTATGGTAGATATCGTGTTGAGGCGATATCTAATATCACGTTGAGGTGATATTTCTCTTTTACCATAGTATGGTTGTAGCCATTATGGTAGATATCATGTTGAGGTGATATCCAATATCACGTTGAGGTGATATTTCTCTTTTACCATAGTATGGTTGTAGCCATTATGGTAGATATCGTGTTGAGGCGATATCCAATATCACGTTGAGGTGATATTTTTCTCTTACCATAGTATGGTTGTAGCCATTATGGTGGATATCGTGTTGAGGCAATATCCTATATCACGTTGAGGTGATATCTTCTTTTACCATAGTATGGTTGTAGCCATTATGGTAGATATCGTGTTGAGGCGATATCCAATATCACGTTGAGGTGATATTCCTTTGCTCACCATAGCATGGTTGTAGCCATTATGGTTGATATCATGTTGAGGCAATAGCTGACATCACGATGAGGTGATATGTCTTGAGCATCTGTAAGTGTGCTCCTCAGCTGAGATGGAGTGTTAATGTTCAAGCAACTTCGATGCAACTTCCAGCGATATCCTTGAAGAAATTAGATAATGATTATTTTATTTATAAGATCTCAAAAGGCACGAATTAAGAGTAATTTCGATTTGCTATAAAGAAGATAAACATTAAATGGCATAATCATTTTTATTTGTTAAAGAGACGTTTTTATTTATTAGCCGACTTCTTTAAAAAGGCGCGATTTTTTAAAGAAGACGTCTTTGCACATGAAGCCGACATTGCATCTTGAAAGGTCACATCCATTGGAGATTTTCCCTATCGACAGCTATAAAAAGAGATCACTGTTGGTTACTTCATTTTTTTTTCATTATTCATTCAGATTGATTCTCAAGCAAGTTCGAATATCCATATTTAACTAGAGCGAATTCTTTTAAGAGCTGTGTGGATTCTTATCAAGAGCAGTGCGAGTTCATTAAAGGCAGTATTGTTTACTGTCAAGTACAGTGTGTTATCTGTTTCTATATATTGTGAAGGTGCAGCAAAATTGGCCTTGGTATTGGCCTCATTGTAAAGAGAATTATTGCCATTACTTATATATAAAAGAGAGATCTTTGTTGCTGGGTTTTTCTCCCTCAAGAGGAGGGTTTTCCTAGGGTATATGTTGTGTTACTGTGTCTGATTTTTTAATTAATTTTCTGTGCACTTATTTGATCACTAAAATTAACATTTACAAATTAAAAGAAAGTTTTAATTGTGCAAAAAGGATAAAGAATATTTCATGGGAATATTCCCTTTGATTAGAGGAAAATTAGTTTAATTGCTAATTAAACAAGATTTAATTTATGCAATTAGGGAATTAGAAGAATTAAAAGATATTTATTAAATTAGACGATTTAATAAATAAGGGAGGGGTGAAATGATAATTAAATAACTTAGGGTTATTTAATTAAATAAGATCACTTAGGAGATTAAATTAAATATTTTGATTTATTTAATTTAACTAGATGAAGTGCTAGTGCTAAAATAGATGAATTAACCCAATTTAATTAATTAAGCCAAATAGACGAAAATGATGCAATTAATTAATTAGCTAGGCTAATTGAATTAATTAAGCAAAAAGAGGGCGGGTAAAGAGGAAATGATGTTAATAAATCTGTTTCGGATGTATGACATCGATTAGGACATTTTTCAGTGTCTACACATACATTTAATATAATGTGTTTATTATTTACTATCTTACTTGTACACATATATATATCGAATGTATGCTTACATTATTGGCTTACGATATATATATATATATTAATTGTTATATATATACATATATATATATATATATATATATATATATATAAATACATGATAGTATTTAAATATATATAATAATATATATTTAACATACTATATATGTTAATAGAATTTGACTATCTCTTATTTGATAGAAGCCGATTTATAAAGGTTGTTTATAGTCAATAAAGACTATGATAATGGAGGTCGATTATAGTCATAATAGACTATGTTTAATGAGGCCGATGAAATAGCTTATGATTGTTTGTGTAAACCAATTATCATTCAGAAATACATGCGATATAAAGTCATTGCATTGCATTTGATATTTCTATCGATGATAATCTTGGAAATGGTCGACGCCATTAGTAAGACCAACCTTGAATTTGTCAACTACTTTAAAAGCTTGGGTCGATTCATCCTCTAAGAAGATCGATGAATGCTTTCTTGTAATAAAATGGTAGTTGATTGTTTCTTTTGATAGTTAAACCGCACCAAATAAGAAGGTGAGAAAATGGAAATGGCGCCACCTTTGAATCTAAGTTGTTGTAGATTTCTTTTCTTTGAGGTAATTTGAATTAAGCATATGCATATTGAATATGTCTTTAGATTGTTGTCACTAAACAAGTCGATATGTAGGTGATTATGTTGAGTATTAGCTTATGAAATTGCCACCTTTCTGCTATGTTTCATGTGTTGCTTTGCATCCAGAGCTTGTTGTCCATTAACATGCCTAAAATGTAGGCTTTGAGGTGACCAAGTTACTCTATAAATAGTTGAGCCATTTCATTTGGAAGGGACACATTCTTCCATAAGATTATACATCTTTTGCAAATCCTATTTTTGTATTTTCCATCCATACTTTATTTTACATTAAGGGAGAGATAGGAAGTGAGTTCATTTAGCTTGAGAGGAGTAAGCTATCAACTTGAGAGGTAGATTTTATAGTTACATTCTTGAGAAATTGTTTATCAAGCTTGTTGTTGTTGGAAAAGGTTGCATTGCTGCCATTTGATTGGATAAGCGATAATAGGCATGGGGATCTCTTCTTCTTTTTTATTTTACTTTTGAATGATGTGTCTTGCATTCATGGTTGAGATGTCTTTCCCAGTATGTGCATTAGAGTAATTAGATTATTTTGAAAAGGAAATTGAAGCTATTATGTTGTTTTCATAATGCATTTTTAAGTACTCTGTAGTAGGAGATGGGTGTTTAATATAAGTATTATATACTAGGTATGATTGAATATGAAAAACACATATGGTATACTTAGCTAAGTTATTGATTTAACTAGGAAAGCTTGTGTTTACTCCTAGGATAGATAATCTATTATGGGAGGGAGTTTGTGCACTTACATGCAAGTAGGGTTATTCCAAGTATATAGGTTATCTTTGGGATGATGGACTATCCATTGAAGGAAATAGCTAGCTTGTGTACTTACTAGTTAAGTAGGATAATTCCATGTAGATTAATATGGTGATAGGTTATCTAGGATGATGGACTATCCATTGAAGGAAATACCTATGTGTAGCTTAAGATAGCCTTAAGTTAAATCGGCCCTAAGTAGTGTATGGGATAGATGACCCTTAGTAGAACATATTGAATGAAACACTTTGGCCAAAGTAGTGTGATGAACTTTGGCTCCATTGTCAATTCACCATGATCTAGTATTACATGCTAGTTCCAGATTGTGGGATTATAGGTTCTAGTTATGTAGGACACAACACTATGCTTAGTTGGTTGTCATTATTGATTACTCTACCAATCTCTTCATTGAAGGGAAGGGTCATCTATCGAATGATAGATGTGCGGGGGACCACATTATGAGTCCGTGGTTGGAAAAAAGGTGCCTAAGTAATGCTTCTCCTCCACAGCTGGTGACAAAAGAACCAAGATTTGAAAGGAAGGGTCTTGGACCATCTTACAACTATTTTTTCTAAATCTCATTGAGTTATGTATGTAAATGTATGCTTTCTTGCATTGATGTATTTTATGAATGAAAAGGAATCCATATTGTAATATGTTTTGCATATTGATTGAAAATTATCAATAAAGTAAAGAATTTTTCTATTGCAATAGCTAGTTAGTTTATTTACTCATATGGTGAAAAATTAGAAATTTTTACTTCATTAAATGGTTAGTATGTTACAGTGGAGGCAATGGGCCTCACAAAGGAATGGGTAGAGAGGGCTAAAGCCATGTTTGGCTCACCGAGAGGATCAACAAGTGTTAGCAGATCTCGTAGAACAACTACCACCCCTCCAGTTGCCCCCAAATCATCCAGGACTAAGTCTGTCATTGGTGAGAAGAGAAAAGAGTCTACAAGTACTCTAGTGAAGGAGAATTCTACTCTGACAAAGCAACAAAAGATTCCTATAATAGAAAAGGCCACTTTGATAACACAATAAACAAGCCCTGCAAGAAGAAGAGTTAAAACAAAAGAAAAAAGAGGGACATGCTTGGGAATGAATGTTGATGATGATGAAGAAGGAGGACCAAAATTGGTCCAAAAAATAAAATCTGAAGCTTCACAAGGATAAGAAAGTGCAAAGAAAGTAAGAATTGATATTATGGATACATATGATGAGACAAAAATAGAAAAGAGAAAACAAGCCTTTATGATCCACATGAGAAAAAAGAAAACAAAGTCCAGAAAAGAGAAGTCACCAGAAGACAAGAAAAACAAAAAGAAGAAGACTCCAGTAAGGTCACATAGCCCTATAAAATTAGATGTTGTATTCAATGGGATTGTAGAACATGAGATGCTAGAGCAGACTACTACTATGTATACTACTATTGATGACATAGATAAGGCTACTATTGAAGAAGTAATTGCAAAATACATTATTACTTTTGAAGTAAATATGAATAATATTGAAAAGTAATTGCTTGTAGAGTTGAGGGATGAATTGTATGCAAGAAGATATGATACAATCGATGAAGAAGTAAAGTTGAGGTGTTTTGATTTGGAGACTAAGGTTGTAGAAGATGATGCAAAGACAGTTGGAGAATATTTTGGTACCTCTGGAGATTCATTAAAGAATTTGTTAAGTATGCAAATTCAATTTCTTAAGTATGCAAATTCAATTTCAACCAGTAACTTATCTTCCCAACTACTTCAACTTCCAATGCAATAGGGGAAAATTGACATGGATAAGATCTCTCCATTGCACAAGCTTCAACTAGGCGTTGTGTTTCATTCATTTGCTCAAAAGGAAATATTACAAGCTCATCAAAAGAGTGAAAAACTTATTGATGAAGCAGTGAAGATTCTTAGGAGAGCATACCCGATGTGAGCATTGACAATTCTATATCTGATATGGTGAATTTAAAGTTTTTGCTTGATTTATTTAAGGAGTATTTCAGTAGTCTAAAAGAAAAATTGGAGAAAGAGATAGATAAAAAGGTGAATGATAAGAGAATATTGGACATAATAGAGAAGTGTTCCATAGCACACAATAAATTTTAGAATAATCTCAAAGATGTATAGGATTGCATGACGAAGCAAAAATTTTATCCCAATTTTGCATGAAATGACCTAGCTCCACCAAAAGCATAAAGGATGAGATGGAATCCGTTGAGTCCCTAATTGATAAGGCATCTGGTGCTTATGATCTGACACAGGACATTGATGGGAGCACTAGGACTATGATTGAGAATCTACACAAGTAATTTTTCCAAGTACAAGTACAAAAGGAGAAGATAATTATACAGTTTGGTAATCTTAGGGATTTGGTGAATTCCAAATTCACACCTATCTCCAGTGCCCTAATGAGTACAGAAAAATCAACAAAGTTAAATCTGGTACCCAACACTCTAGATGAAGGTGAAGAAATTCTTATGGAGTTCGAGACTTACAGTCATATGCTTGGCCTAGCCAAGAAGGGTTGGGAAGAAGGGAATAAGGACTGGAAAGCACACCTTGAGAAGTTGCAGGTGTCAAATACCTCTTCCAGTTGATTATATTTATTTTATGCATTTCAGTTTCTTGATTAGATTTCACTATATATATGCGAACGTTATGAGATAATTTCCTAGTGCAAGTTTTGATTTGGCTTAAATGGATAGCACCCTTAGGGGGAAAGTTTTTGAGTTTATTACTCTCTTGTATACATGTATATATCAATTAGGGGGAGCATGTGTATGTATGTATGTATGTAATCTAGTAAAGAGTTTGTGAGTGATGTCAAAGGGGTAACAGAGAAAAAACATTTATGCGCCCTTTTCCCTTGATGTCAAAAGGGGAGAGTAGTTTTGGAGAGAAATTTTTGCATGTTTCCATTAATGACAAAAGGGGGTGATTGTTGGAAGTTTCTAGAGTTTTTCATTGATATACTTGTTGGAAACATAAGCATGAATGTACAATATATAGATGCAGTGTTGTCAATGATGTCAATAATGTGATTTAGTATGAAGATTGTTGTGTAAACCATCTTGGTGAGTTATGAGTGGGTATATAGATGATAATCCAATGTATAGTTGCAAGAAGGTTTGATTTGGTGTAGACAGTTGAAGTGAAAATTGGCTAAGTGTCAAAATAGTGTTTTTAGTGTATAGGACATCCGATATTTTGGTTTGCATTGGTCCGCTTTGAAGAATCTTGCTTTGTAGTTCTAAGGAATTTTTTTTGGATGATAGAGGACTCTAAATCCAAGTTTTCACATTACTTTTTCCTCTAGTGAAGAAGTTATGAATGAAAAAATATCAAGTCTTCCAGTGATAGTGATTGCCATTATAGGGTGTATGTTTTGGTGAGTCTCCACTTCACCGCAAAAAAATATTTTACCTTGCGGATTTGTGGGGATGTTGATAGGTGTCAAGTGCACCTATGTTCCAAGTGGAAAGAAGTTTGGAGGCCTGTGTGTTCATTTTTGGTTGATCAGTTGGTGAATTTTGATGTTAGGTCTTCACAAGTTTGTAGTTAATATGAGATGAGTATTATGGAGGTTATGCAAGTTTTGATCCATTATAAATATGCTATTATAGGTCCAACCTGATCTATCTTATATATTACAAGTTTGAATTAAGGCATAAGGTGTGTATGTTGAGCCGACAAGTTATATTTTGCATGATACATCTAAATAGGCTGATCTAATTGATGTTGGGTCAATGAAATGGATATAATTATAAGATCATTTCGGTGTTGGATAAGATGGTTAGTGAATATACAAGTGTAGTTGATGTGAATTGTGTGAATGTAATAATAACTTTGAGCAAAGCAGAGTGTTAAGAGGATAGTTGTATGAAGTGTGCTAACTTTGTATATTGAGATTTAGTGGAACTATAACTCCTACATATTGTAGATGCAATTATTACAGTTCAAATCTTGGTAGTGACCCACCCATCTCTTCTATTTTTTTTCTTTTTGTGGGCAGTGAGTCTACTAGGACAGTGAGTCCGCCTGTAGTGAGCATTTATGTAATATATTATAATCGGTTATAATATATTGTGAGCTAATCCTCATTGCGATTTTTCCCTCTTCAGCTTTTCCACATACAAAATCTAGTGTTCATGTGTTACGTGCTTTGATAGTTGCTTTCATGCTTTCCTTTCTTATTGCAAATTGATTATGCTATGTGGAATGAGTGTTTAAATTTTTAAGTGGTTTCAAAGAATATTGATTCATTCCCCTCTTAGTATTTCGGTTGTTCAACACTCACTAGCCAAAAGAAAGAAGGGCTCACTATCAGATTAGAAAGAAGAAGAAAGAAGACTATTAAAAAGAGAAATCTATCTAAGAGAAATAGGAAAATTCACCACTGCAACTCCACACCATTTGCAACCTTCATACACTAAAATGTAGACACTTTTTTCTCAATGCTTCAATAGGCATTAATCTCACACTAAAATATTTGCATCTGATTAAACTCGCATCTCAACACACACTCACATTCACACACTCTTCTCCAACAATTCACCTAGCATTTATACCATTCACAACCTTAAAAACATTCTCCAAGGTCGACTATACACCTTAAACATATAATTTTAATATAGGTGGGCACCAAGAAATCTCCATAGTGGGAAGAGATGAAGGCAAACCACACACACCATTATCTAGGACCTAAACCCACACTAACACACTTTGCAAAGCCTCCACATGCAACACACCACTTCCTCAATTAGCGCTAGCATGCTAGGTCATTCAAACCTATGTTACCCTTAATCATTTAAGTACACGCTTCAAAAAATCAAAAGATGACTCATGGACCACATAGAAATACTCCACAACATTCATACAACATATCATAATATTCACCACTACTACTACAAGCACTTGAAACTTAAAAACATCTTCATTTTGTGCAACCAGACACACTGGCACAAACATCCAACATACCAAACAACCTTGTGGAATGACTTAACACCTAAAAATTTGAGGGAAGGTAGATACAGATGATATAAACACATTCTTAGATCCACAACACTAGAAACATTATTGTGGAGAAATGCAGAGCAATTTCATTTCTCCTAGACAACCTGTTTTCCACAGTTCACACACTAGTGAACACAACTTCTTCTGCCACATGATCCAAAACCTAAAACTTTGGATATAGAACCTCTGAACACCTATGATCAACATATCTTAACCACACAAGCATAGCTTCAATACATAAGAAATACAAAGCACAAACTAGAATACCACTTTGCCACATTGAACTCTCTTTTATTCAAATTTTCTCAAAAGCACTTGGAAACCAAGCACCACAAACAACATCTCAACATATGCAACACCTTCTTAGCATCTCAACCACACAAGAGGTTGATATCCACAAGAACTTACTCATCATTATTACATTAGAGGTTGACACCAGTGACAATACTAATGACAACATAATGCAACCAACTCACTTAGTTCCTCAAGGGATGACATCAATGTAACAACACTCTATTGACATCAATGAAAACACAATTTTCCAACACAAAGAAATAGAAAGAGGGGGATACAAAGAGATATATAAAGAGATATAAAGAGATAGAGATATAAGGAGAGATAAAGAGAGAGAGATAAAGGGGGAGAGATAGAGAGCGAGGGATAAAGATAGAGAGATGTAGTATGTAATGCCCCGTCTTATAACCTAAGGAATGTTGCAATAGTGTATAAAAGTGAAATAATTTTTTTTTTAAAGTTTAATATTAAGTTAACTAGTTGCATACATTCATTAAGTTACGCGATGTTACATTACTTGAGTTTCCATAGATGACTTTAGTATTTAGCATTGCACATATTTGATTAACATAAACTTAAAAGTAATCATTGCATAACATTTAAATTCCATTCAAGATAGTATAAAGTACAATTATGATTTCTTACATTGCATTTGATAAGACATTACAATACTCATTCATCTGATGAGGTAGATCAAATAATAGTTACAATTTACATTTACAAATGTTCACCTCATAAACAATTGAGGGATTGATACAAATTACAAGATTTTCAAGAATGCAATAAAGAAAGTACAACTATATCCAAGTGCGAGCTCTCCATCCATGAAGCTCTTGTTGCCATGATCATAAACTGGGGACCCAACGGAGTAAGGTGCATGTTCCACCCAACCATGTGGTACCCGTAGGTCCACCCCCCGTGCTAGAAGATAGTAATATGGTTACCTAGACATAATCTACTAACCCTAGACACAAGTACATAACTAACTGATGGTTACATTGCTTCTAGATTTTAGACAATCGAATGTACTAAGTACACAAGGTAAACTGTTATTTTAGGTGGAGTGTCATCACAATAATGCAAAGGTTACCCTGGTGTTTCTTCCTAGGTTCTGGCCCCCAACTTGGGTTACCCTGGTAACCTCTTACGAAACCCGACCCCATTTGCAAGTTATTGCAGAATCGAATGCCTTTTTAAGTAACAAGACATCAATTTTCCATACCAGGCCTTCTCATCTTATACTCAAGATTGAACTAGCTCAAGAGTCCATAAGTGAGGCATAAACATCTTGTTAAAGATTTTGATCTAACTACTGTGTTATTTAGTTATCACTGACTTACTAACTCTTTGTAAGTTACCCTGACACCACTTTGTGTGTCGGCCCTCACATAAAGCCACTCCCCTAAACATAACATAGGAATTCTAAGTTCTCTTGACTAAGGTTGACAAGGTGCACAAAATTCAATCACATAATAACAAATGACACACAACGGTCATTAAAACTTTTATTCATAAACCAGGTAACAATACACCATATTGTAACACATGCACAACCTAAGTCAACTCAAGAAATACATATGAACAATAACATCACCCTTTCTATACAAATCGTTCTGGAAGACTTATACATCCAAGACTTTCCCAATTTTCCCAATAAGATACACGATTAAAAGCAAATTGAAAAATAAACGTCTACTATTCAGATTTACTAAATCTAGTCATTCAATAGAATCAACAAGAAATTATAGCATCTTAATTGTAATTCTTTTCTCAAACAATAAAGGAAATTACATCATTTAATTCCAATTTCCACAATCATGCTTAGTAATAAAATACAACTCCCTACTAAAACAAAACAATATAATATCCTCTTCTTATTCACTTAATTGTTTTATTTCCTCAACTCCTAGTTAATTATAAATTAACTTTAACAGATACCAAATTACCAATATCAACCAATATAAATAATTTATATATATATATATAGTATATGTAATATATATATATATATATATATATTACATATACTATATATTATTAATAATATATAATATATATAACACATATACTATATATTATATATATTTATTTTTTTTATTTTTTTTACTAAATCGAAAATAAATCTAACCATACGAATTTGATATTGTTTTTACTAAATCGAAACTAAGTTTAAACCATATGAATTTAATAAATCGAAACAAAGTTTAACCCGCAGCCCCTGCCACGGCCTCCCTTATTGGGGAGGGTGCAGCCCTTACCAAGGCTGCACCTAGCAGCCGCTGGCTGCTGTGCGCAGCCTTGGTGGTTGCGCCCACCAATGAGGAGAATGGGGAGGGTTTCGGCCCTCCCCAATAACACTGTTATTTATTTTATTTTATTTTTAAAAAATTACTAATATTCGCCCATATGACAATCATTTCAAATCCTTTTTTTTTTTAAATAAAATTTCTATTCCGCCTGTACGGCGATGAGCAAGAATATAAAATAAGATTTTCTCAATCAAATTTATATATGATAAAATACATGTATAAAATATACGTATATATATATATACAATTACACAGAGTTCTTTAATAGAGAAATAAAGAAATTTCTTCAAGTTTCAATGGGGTTATTGGGGAAAACTGTAAAATTTTCTACATTACGCATAAAATCTTTCCCAAATGAATTCTAATTTTTAATATCAGAAGTTTTAATTTCATTTTCTCAAATATACATATTTCCCTTCTCTCAAACTTATTTTTCCAGAAAGAGAATCTATAAAAGTTTTTTAAGAATTCAATAAATCCTTACAGAAAATGAACAGTAAATGATTTTTCCCGTGAAATACAGAAAATTTTAACAAGTAACTTCCTTTTCACAGACATTTCTTTTCAAAAACAAATAAATTAATACACAAAGGGAAATACCTGTAACTTGAAAACTGTTTGTAGAAGAGAGTAGAAGAGAGCCTCTTAGCCTGTAGAATGCAATCCTCCAAGCTTCTCCAAAATACCAAATCCAAAAGAATCTAGAACCAACCACAAAGAATTTCCAACCAAAGGTATCTTCCACAAAAATACAACATACAGAGGAAATCACAATTTCTCTAAAAATAATTTTTAACAGCTAGCTATTCTTTCATTTCCCGTGAAGAAAAATGATAACCCTTATGTATTTCCCGGATCCTAGATATCCTCCAAAAATTTCCTCAACAAAATGCAATAAATTAAACTGGCACACATGTCGAGAAGAAGAAAATATCTTCAACAACTTCTCGGCAATCTTGCCTTTCAAGATTTACATGCATTCATTTATTTATTTAAAATTTCAATTTTCAAATTGCAAAATTTATTTAATAATTAAAATGCCATTTCCAAATAACAATTAATTTCCAATTTTATTTAAATTTATTCACACACATTTAAAACAATTTTAATTTAATTAAATAAATTTAATCTTTTAGGATCAAATTATTTAACAAAACAAACTAATTAATTAATTAAATAAAATGTAAAACCTTATTTTAACATTTAAAAATTAATTTAAATAACAGTAAATTAAGAAATAATAAACTATCATTAAAATTAACAAAATTTACCTTTCAAGCAATTAATCTAAACAAGAAAAGACAAAACAATCTAAAAAAACTAAACTGACGATGTACTATGACCGGGTTTAAGACTAGTATAGGATAAACCATGCTACTACCTCCCAATCAACATTTCCGTTGAGTCTTGACACGCTCAGACCTGAGTAACTAGGTGGAGTCGGTGTCATGTACCTGTAATCCTGCAACCAAACAAATAACATGCATATACATATAACCCATTGTACAAGCACACCGTGCAGAGAAAATCATGGACATCACAGGGCACTCGCAAGCGAGTGATGTAATACCATTCTCCACACCAATACACGTCACATCAGACTGACGAATTAAATAGCAGTTAGTCCATCATAAACATATTCATAGCAATAATATCTGAAGGAAACATCTACGCTATATCAAAGCATATCAAAAATCAAATATCGCAATACAATGTATCATCATGTCACAAAGTGAATCCACTGTCACTCAAAATCAGCGATCAAAATATCCAAACCAAGTACCAAGGTCTAACAGTATGAAAACATGTAACCAGAAAACATAAGCATAAATGGAGAGATAGAGAGCGAGGGATAAAGATAGAGAGATGTAGTAGGAGAGAAAGATATAGATAAGATATATCTAAGGAAAGAGAGAAAGATATATAAGAAGAGATAGAGGGGGGGCAAGGGATACATTTATAGAGTATTTATAACTACCTATGTTCTATGACCACAAGTATGTTCTTTTCATATAACTCAATATTTGGTTTTTGGGTGTACTGAGCATTCCAAGTTGGAGATTTTGAATTCAAATTTCCAAAATATAATTAAATTAGTATCACACTTATATATGACACTTTTATTTACAAAAAAAGTTTAACCAAAGCTACTGCCCATCTATGGAGACATAGGTTGCAGACAAAATATCACTTGCTTAATGGCCTTGCAATTGACCTCATGCATTGTCCCAACGTATGCTAAAAAAATGATAAACTCAATAAATGCAATCATTGTTGATGTGTCTATTGCATATTTCATGGGCATCCACCAATTTTTTGCTCTTGACATACATGTAAGCTTAGAAATAAATTATATTTAATATAAAATATATTATATTTATATATTCTAAGTATATAATAAAATTATATATTTAAATCTATATAATATATATTTATAATTAAAATATTTTTGATATATAAAATACATATTTATTATTATAATCAATATTTTTCCTTTAAGGATTTTCTATAAAAAGATTGAAGTGTACAAATATTTGGAGTGGGGGAAATTTTTTAGAAAACTTTGCATAACTTATGTTGACAAGTTTGACAAGATTGTGTAGTTATAGAGTTAAAAATTTGATTATAATGTTGCATCCTTTTATTAGTATATTAAATTACTGTGTGAAAAATCATGGTAGAGTCATTATCAAAGCAATTGGATAGGACTTTAAAAACATGCTTTTACTAAAAATGGAAGAGCTCAAGGACAAAGAATCTCATGGTTGTCCTCATGTATTGTAAACAACACATTTTATTTTTTCCTTTATGTTTTAAAAATGTTGGAATTTGGAAGGGGAATTTTTTTCAAGCATTTGTGCTAGCCATGGAGATCCAAAATTGTGTGTGAAAAAACTAAAGTTGAATTGTAAAAATGTTGAACACGAGTTATTACAATTGTAGTAGTTGGGAAGGATTATTGACAAGAAAACATGTAGAATGCAATCACATAGATCCTACCATGCTTGTCATCACCTACATAGCATATCACAACCACACTTCACCTGCCCATCGAGTTGCACGTGCATGATTCTCTAGATAAAATTCATTGCATGATAAAAGGGAGAAACTATTATCTTTGTTTGTATCAAGTGCCCTTTGTGATCATGTTGCACAAAAAAATGTCCAGTTATCTAACGATGATTGTTCACCAACGTCTACATAAAATCATCTCTTTTATTCTGCAAAATGATTGTAGCCACTATAAGACCTTGCAAATCAAACCACTAGAGGATGTGGAGATATTCTCCTAGGTTGAGTGATCCAACCAATAAGAAAGTCTCCTCTAAAAAATCCTTCAAACATAGCATATCCTTCGAGTTCCCCAAATAAGTAGGTCCCATTATGCTTTTGTTGGCAACCATACACAATATAATTAAATAGGCTAAATGAATAATTAAATAATTATTTAATTACAGAAGAAAGGAGAGAAAATAACAATGAATTTATTTAATTATAGACGAGAAAAGAGGGAGATTAGGGACATAATTAAATAAATTAATCAAAAGAAGAATAAAGATAAAGTGAATTAATTAAATAATTAAAAAATATTTAATTAATAGAAGAATAGTGGTACGATATTAGGAATTAATCAAATAATTAAAATTAGCCAGAAAAATAAAGAATAAAGATTAAATTAATTAATTAAATAATTAAGAATTATTTAATTAATAGAAGAATAGTGGTACGACATTGGGAAATAATCAAATAAGTAAAATTATTTAATTATGTAGGAAGGATGTAAATTAGTGAGAAAAATAAAGAAGAATGAAGATAAAGTGAATTAATTAAATAATTAAGAATTATTTAATTAATAGAAGAATAGTGGTATGACAATAAGAAATAATCAAATGATTAAAATTATTTAATTATGTAGGATGTAAAATAGTGAGAAAAATAAAGAAGAATAAAGATAAAGTGAATTAATTAAATAATTAAGAATTATTTAATTAATAGAAGAATAGTGGTATGACATTAAGAAATAATCAAATAATTAAAATTATTTAATTATGTAGGACCAATGTAAATTAGTGAGAAAAATAAAAAAGAATAAAGATAAAGTGAATTAATTAAATAATTAAGAATTATTTAATTAATAGAAGAATAGTGGTACGACATTAGGAAATAATCAAATAATTAAAATTATTTAATTATGTAGGAAGGATGTAAATTAGTGAGAAAATGTTGCTTGCAGGCTCAAGACACTTTTTTCAATTTCTATAGATAGAGACATTTTTCAATGTCTATAGATAGAGAGAAAGACTCCATCATTCACCTTCTAACACCTCCTTGGCATTCCCATTGGAAGAGAGAAAGAGATAGAACAAATGACGAGACAGATAGAAAGAAAGACTGGATAATTCACCTTCTAACAACCTCTTTGACATTATCATTGCACATAAAGATACAATTACTAATTATCATTCTTTATAAATTAATAAAAGCAAATTTACATTTAAAGCAAATTTAAGATTCCAAATGTAAATTTAACGCTAGTCATATCCGTCGACCTTTAGATGTAGCTATAAAATTTAAATTAGCAATGCACCCTTCTTTTACAATTAAAAAAATCATTTATTTAATTGAAAAGGAATGTTCTTAGTCCAATATAAATGGGCAAGTCAAATCCCATTAAAATTCAAAATCATCAGAAGCGGCAAAGGAGGATTAAAAAAATAAAAAATAAAAAATAAAATTTGATACAAACAAAGCGAAGGATGTAGGTAGTAGAAAATATTTGTTTTACTTTTCCTCTCTTCAAAATTCTAGCGGTCTTGGGTTCGAATCTCACCCACTTCACTATAGGTGCCACACTTACATTGGGCTCAACACTACTTTTAGGAACTCATTCACTCTCCCATGAGTAACTTTCATGGCATTTCTCGCATGTTTTTTTCTCAGGATTCTTTACTAGTTTTGAAGTAACTTTCAACGATTTATAGGTCTTAATATGTTTCGATAATTGAATTGCTAGGGCGCTGAAATGAATTTCTTATGATCTATGTACTTAAATTTTCTTTTTTTACCTCAATGGATTTATCTGTTTTCTATGAATAGGGCCTTCGACCTTGTTACTGCATGGTTATCAGTATTCCAAGGTATTTTTCTCATCTAGACTTTATTGTCTTATAAATCTTTTTAGATAACAACTTATTTTTATTTGTAAATCTTGGTGGATTTTATGGCCAACGTTTTGTTGGTATGTGGCGACTGATCATGCAAATACTGTACACTCGTAACAAGAAATGGGGTTCGGGGTATCACCCTATTTTTTTCTGTTAACACGTCAAATGAAAAAAGACCTTATAAAACCCTAATTCTAGAAGGATCCAAAAAGCTTGTTATAAGCGGCTAGGATGTATGTTGCAACATGGTGTTCGCGAGATTATAATTTGTTTTGTACTAGGTAATAAAATCATTGGATGACTGAGTTTCTATGGATGTAGCCCATATTGGGTGAACCGCGTTAAATTCCGTATTGATCTCTTTTGTGTTATTCTTCATTGTTATTTCTAGGTTATTTAATCTGCATATAATTGTTAATGTTTATTGCTCTGATCTTCCTAAACCCTAATGTCTGGTATCAGAGACGCATGTATTTTCATCGATTGGCAGGAAACCTCTAGATTTGGGTGGGAGCAATGGAAGAAGGAAAATTCAAGGTTGAGAAGTTCAACGGCCAAAATTATCAATTATGGAAGATGCAGATGGAAGATTATTTGTATCAAAAGGATCTTTGGCGGCCATTGCAAGGAAAAGCAAAGAAAGAAGCTATGATGTTCGATGAAGAATGGGATATTTTTTATAGAAAGGCACTAGGAACCATTTGGTTGTGCCTAGAATCATCTGTGGCGTTCAATATAATAGAAGCAAAGACAACATAGGATCTTATGGAAACTTTGGCTAAATTATATGAAAACTCTCTGGCATGACGATGATCGAGATAAATCGTCCAACCGTCCACCATCCGTCCACCCGTCCGTCCATCCGTCCGTCCAAATTCCGTCCACACCCGTGTCGTTATAACGCACCACCCAAACGCCGCAATATCACACCGTTCCATAGGATTTAGATTAGGTGATTGTGGACATGTATATTTGGGTGATGATGAACCCTGCCAAATTGTTGGAAAAGGAAAGATAAAAATCAGGTTGCAAAATGGAAATGAATGGTTGCTGCAAGAGGTAAGGCATGTTCCAAATTTGAGAAGGAATTTAATTTTTGTAGGACAACTAGGTAGTGAAGGTTGCATAGTTACCTTTTCGAACAAAGTCTGCAAGGTCACTAAAGGTGCATTAGTAGGAGCTAAAGGTGAAAAGGTAGGCAAATTGTATTTTTTTACCGGTAATACTTATTCTACCTTAGCTGCTACAAAAACAATTGCTATTGAGACAGTTATAGCGCTTGCTACAGGAACAAAAACAAAATTGTGGCATCATAGACTTGGGTACATAAGTGAGAAAGGGATGAAGATCCTTCACTCCATAAAGTTGTACCAGGTTTGAAGTAGATTGACTTGGATTTCTACAAAAATTATGCTTATGGAAAACAAAAAAGAGTCTGATTTCTCAAAGTTGGGAAAGAGAAGAAGAGAGAAATTAGAGCTTGTGCATTCAAATGTATGGGGACTAGCTCAAGTATCTTCTTATAGACATGGAAAAAATACTGACACACTTGATCCTAATTACTAATGTCGCTTCGTCCTGAATCATCCTCTTAGCTTGTCATCACCTTTTCATCCCTTAATCAGATAAACCAATATATCTAATTAAGTCATCACTTCTTGGTTAATTAAATAAATCAATGCTATTTAATTAACCCTCTAGTCTCTATTTAATTAAATAATCCATTTAATTAATCTCTAAAGTCATCCTATTAAATTAAATAAATTAAACCTTGTTTAATTTAATCTAACATCATCACACCTCTTCAATTAAATATATCAAAATATTTTATTTAATTAAATCTAAATCATTTTCTTCTCAACTTTGATTTAAATCAACCCAAAAATATAAATCAAATTGTCAAATCATTTAATCCCTCATTAAGTTAATCAAATCCTGATTAATTTAATCCTAATCACCTAAATCCTCTAGATTTTGCCACTTGCACATGAAAATACATTTAAATTATTTATTAAATCTCTATTTTCTTTCAACATGGCATCTTTAGGGGAATATTCCTCAAAATTTGAAAATCTCTCCAAGTGGGTTTGTCCTTCCAACAAAGCATTTAACCCTCTTTCATGTCCTTGTGCATTGAGCCAAGTGGCATTTAATTCATTGTTTTATCCCTCCAACATGCCATTTCACAATTTTGAAATTCCACCTAATATCATTTATTGTGCACATTCATCAAAATGTGATCAAGCTTCCTCCATTCACATCTTGACAAGTGGCACTTGCCCATTGGGTGTTGAATGATCCCACATTGCTCCATTTTGCTCATTCCTCCATCTTGTCTTTCTATAAATAGAAGACTTCCCTTTGTATTTTGGATCCACAACTTAGAGCAAAGTTACTCTCTTCACATTAAGAGCTAATTTTATCCATTCCATATCAAGTTTTCATCATTTTCGTGAAATCATAGCTAGGTTATGCCAAAATTTCATCAAGGAGCTTCAACCATCATCAAATTGTCATCAAGCTTGCATAGGAGTTGGGAAAGGGCCAATTTCCCCATGGGATTGAGAGTTTGCATGTTTAAATAGGATTTCAATTATTTTCTTTGCTTTGTTCTTCAATTTCTTTCCTATTTGAGCATTATAAATGAATTTCATGGGGAATCTTGGTTCTTGCTTGCATTTGATCTAATATTGTGTTTGTGCAGGTATAGGATTGGGGTTCTACACTTCTCTTGGTGGCTCTTGCTATTATGTTACTTTTATTAATGATGCAACTAGGAAAACATGGGTATATTTCCTAAAACAAAAATCAGAAGTATTTGAAACTTTTAAAAAGTGGAAAGCTTTGGTTGAGAATGAGATAGGAAAAAAGTTAAAGTGTCTTAGATCTGATAATGGAAGCGAGTATTGTAGCAGAGAATTTGAAAATTACTATTCATACAATGGAATTCGGAGGTAAAAAATGGTTCCTAGAACCCCACAAGAAAATAGGGTGTCTGAGAGGATGAATAGGACCATTATGGAGTGTGCAAGGAGCATGAGATTACATGTTGGACTACCCTTAAAATTTTGGGCAGATGTTGTACATACTATTGTTTATTTAATAAATAGGGGACCTTCAAATCCTTTGAATGGTGGCATTCCAGAGGAGGCATGGATGGGTAAAAAGGTAAACTATTCATTTCTAAAAACTTTTGGTTGTGAAGCTTTTGTCCATGTTGATATTGAAAAGAGAACCAAGCTTGAAGCTAAGTCTAAAAATGTACCTTCATCGGATATGGAGTAGATGAATTTGGTTATCAATTTGAGATTATGAAAATCATAAAATCATTAGGAGCAAAGATGTTATATTCAATGAGAAGGTCATGTATAAGGATCAGCTGCAAGAAAAGAAGCGTGAATAGGCCAAAAAGGAATATGTGGTGTTGGATGAGATTCTAGAAAATAAAATGCCAATGGTACTTGATGCTTAGCAACAAGTTATCCCACAGACTCCTGCAAGTGTTAGACGTTCTACAAGGATAACTATACCTCCAAAAATATTTTCTCCATCGTTATATTCTATATTATTAATTGATTCTGGTGAACCTGAAGGTTATGAAGAAGCAATGCAAGTAGATACAAAAAAGCAGTGGGAGCTAGGCATGAAAGAGGAAATGGATTCCTTGTTGCATAATCAGACTTGGGACTTAGTCTAATTGCTTGCAAGTGAAAGAGAATTTCCAAATAAATGGGTTTATAGGTTGAAGGAAGAAGATGGAGGAAAGCAAAGATATAAGGCCAGACTCATGGTAAAAGGTTTTGCATAGAAAAAAGGTATAGATTTTGATGAAAAATATTCCTCGGTTGTAAAGATGACTTCTATTAGAACTATTATAAGTCTTGTGGTTGCGGAAGACTTGCATCTTGAATAGCTAGATGTGAAAACAACATTTCTCCATGGGGATTTGGAAGAGGAAATATACATGTAGCAACCACAAGGATATGAGGTCAAGGGTAAGGAGGAATTTGTGTGCAGGTTAAATAAGAGTTTGTATTGCGTGAAGCAAGCACCTCAGCAATGGTGTTTGAAATTTGATAGTTTTATGGTTGAACAAGGTTACAAAAGATGTCATTTTGATTATTGTGTTTATTTTAAGTAATTGGGTAAAGGTAGCTATATTATCCTGTTGCTTTATTTTGATGAAATGCTTGTTTTTGGGTCTAACATGCAACATATTAATGAACTTAACCATAAATTAGAAAATTCATTTTCTATGAAGGATTTGGGTGCAACAAAACAAATCCTTGGTATGAGGATCACACAGAACAAGACAAACGAAAAAATATTTTTGTCTCAAAGTGAGTATGTAGAGAAGGTGTTGAAAATGTTTAACATGTAGAATGAAAAAGCAGTTAGTATAGCTTTGCCTAGTCATTTTAAGTTGACTACGGAGATGTGTCCAAAGACACAAGAGGAGGAAGACAAAATGTCTAAGATACCATATGCATCAGCAGTTGGAAGCTTGATGTATGCAATGGTATGCAAAAGGCCAGATATTGCACATGTAGTGGGAGTTGTGAGCAGGTATATGAGCAATCCGGGAATGGAACATTGGAATGCGACAAAATGGATTTTCTGATATTTAAGAGGTACTACTTCAAAGAAACTATGTTTTGGAGGAACAAATTCAGCTCTAAAAGGATATGTTGACTATGATCTGGTGGGTGATATTGATAGCAAGAGGAGCACTACAAGGTATGTTTTTACTGTAGGAGATATTGTAGTCAGTTGGATTTCAAGGTTGCAAAAGGTTGTTGCACTTTCAACCACTGAAGCTGAGTATGTTGCTGCTACGAAAGTTAGCAAGGAGATAATTTGGTTACAAAGTTTTCTTGAGGAATTGGGACAACGAAAAGAGAATATCCCTTTATACGCTGATAGCCAGAGTGCCATTCATCTTGCTAATAACTCAGCTCTACATTCAAAAACTAAGCACATACAGATTATATACCACTTCATCCGGTCAGTTTTGGAGGATGGACAATTGAAGTTGGAGAAAATTCACACAAGTGAGAATCTTGCAAATATGTTGAGAAAGGCAATTACATGGGAGAAACCGATTTCCTCATCAGTTTTCGTTGGCCTTCCCGAATGATAATGGTGGACATAAGAAACTAGCCAGACCTGTAATCTGGTGGGAGCTGCAACTACAATGGTGCCATCCAGGATCAATCTCCAAGTGGTAGATTGTGGGAGATGGTAGGTATGTGGTGAATGATCATGCAAATAATGTACAATCATAACAAGAAATGGGGTTCATGACATCGCCCCAAAAAAAAAAAAATGTTAACATGTTAAATGAAAAAAGACCTTGTAAAACCCTAATTCTAGAAGGTTCCAAAAAGCTTGTTATAAGCGGTTGGGATGTATGTTGTGGCATGGTGTTCACGAGATTGCAATCTATTTTGTATCTGATAATAAGATCATTGGATGGCTGAGTTTATGTGGATGTAGCCCATATTGGGTGAACCACGTTAAATTCTGTGTTGATCTCTTTTGTGCTATTCTTCATTCTTATTTCTAGGTTATTTAATATGCATATATTTGTTAATGTTTATTGCTTCGATATGCCTGAACTCTAACATGTTTAATATCGTCTAGGGGATCAGCTTGAATCCCCATTATGCAGTCATATTCCTGAGGGTGTTTGAACTTAGGTTAGTTATTTTTCTAGTATTAGCTAGTTATTTTTTTGCTGTGTCTGAGATTTGAACCTAGACCATTTATATTTTTTAGTTATAATTTAATTTCAAGTGTTAGATGGAAATTTATTTTTAGATTTAGATTTGAAGTATGCCCTTCCAAGGATTTTGAAGAGAAGTGGTAAAATAAAGATAGCTTTATCGAGAGGGTCATGGGTTGAATTTGTTTTGAGTGTACTAGATTATAATTATGGTTTTGGGTACTGTGAGACGAGGATTGTCAGTGTGGGTCGATTACGCTTGATCCATGATGAATCGAAGCATAACTTAGCCACTACACCTCAATCACAAACAAGATCATTCAAATTGAAAGTTAAACTAAGCATTTATTGAAACTAAAAATTACAAACTACTAAAACAGTTAAATTCCTACTCTAACCCATTTGAAACTTATCTTGTTTTGGAATTGGTGTCATGTTGATGTTGAACAATGACCCTTTCCCAATCCTGTGATCAGTGAGCTTGTTTCAATCGATTCTATGGAAGAGAATCGATGAAACCATTGTGATAAGTGAATGAAAACCTGATTTATGCTAAATTAAACATGATGCGAGCTAAATTAACATGATTTCATGCTAAAAATGAACTACGTATGCAAATTCTAAGCTAGTCTAAGCTAATTCTAAGCTAAAAGATGGAAACCCTAATTTATATACAAACTAAGATGGATGCATGAAAGCCATTAATGGATGTCTTAAGCTATTATGCAACTAAAATGAACAAAATTAAGCTAAAAGTGAGTAAATTAAGAGTGTGAATGTGAGTGAATTCAACAACATGACTTTGCAAATGAAATATGGATCCATTTGTCTCCAAATAGTGACCTATTTATAGGAAAGAAAATGAGAAATGGAGGGTTAAGATCGAAAAGATCAATCAATAATCAAGGATGGAGGAAAAGAAGAGGCATGGATCATGATTCTCATCAATAGATGAGAATGCATGATGGGAATTAATCAAGGGCTCACATTTGCTCCAAACAAACACACTTTTGACCTGCTCACATAGGTCAAAGGTGACTTGTTCAAAAGGTTAAAGGTTTAGCTTGCTCAAG
Organism: Sequoia sempervirens; assembly: GCA_007258455.2. Classification (NCBI taxonomy): domain Eukaryota; kingdom Viridiplantae; phylum Streptophyta; class Pinopsida; order Cupressales; family Cupressaceae; genus Sequoia; species Sequoia sempervirens. The sequence continues at coordinate 71,403,445 of VDFB02109042.1, read as the reverse complement.
AAGCTAAGTGAGTTGATTGAAGGAGAGAGAATATTCTTTGGAATATTCTCATGGGCGAGGATAAAAGATATTTTACAAATTAAAAGAAAGTTTTAATTGTGAAAAAAAAGGATAAGGAATATTCCATGGGAATATTCCTCTTTTAGAGGAAAACTAGTTTAATTGTTAATTAAACAAGGTTCAATTGTTAATTAAACAAGATTTAATTGCATAATTAGGAGATTAGAAGAATTAAAGTGTGTTTCATTAAATTAAATGATTTAATGAATGGGGGAGAGATGAAATGATATTTAATTTAAATAACTCAGGGTTAATTAAATAAGATGACTTAGGAAATTAAATTAAATATTTTGATGTATTTAATTTAATGAGATGAAATGTTAGCGTGAAGGGGGAATGAATTAACCTGAATTGATGACTTAGGTTAATGGGCGAAAATGATGCCATTAATTAAATTAATTAGGTTAATTTAATTAATTAAGTGAAAAGAAGATGGGTTTAAAGAGGAAATGATGCTAGTAAACCTGTTTCGAGTGTATGATATATCATTCAAGACATTTTTCAGTGTCTACATTTTTCCCCTCTTTGAAGCAAGGTGCCTACTGCTTCGGTTCAAAGAATAACATTTTTCGAATTAAAACTATTGCTTAAATCAAAAACTTATTTTTTAATTTTTTTTCAGATGCCCTAGCGGAAGGATAAAGTTGATTCCCTGCTCCCTCAAGATTTTGGGTGAAAATTTTGAATTTTGGGTTGATTTCTTGATAAAGGTGAAAAGGCTACTCTGGAGGTCCAAAAAGGCTCTGGGATGCAAGAATTATGCTAAAAATACAAAAAACGATGCAAAATCAGGTTTCGATTGGAAAATTTGGTGAAAATGATGATAAACCCTAGCTTGAAGGTGAAATTAGGGCAAAAAACCCTAATTTTCTAGCATAAATAAGCCAAGAAGGATTAATTTCAATTCATTTGTGCATTCACACCTTAAGGAATTCTTATGATTTGAGCTCTAACCCTTTGACAAAATGGCACGATGAGAGCTGCCCAGGCACATTTTTGAAAGATTATGAGAGTACAGCGAATTCCAGGGTTAGGATCACCTGTATGTAACTCAAAACTTGATTTGAAATTTTACTTTTTGATGCATTTATTACTCTTTGAAATTTAACTTTGGTGGCATCACTATATAACAATGCCCATTTTGCAATAAGTGACTCTAAAATGAATTATAGCGATGCATATGTATATACCGATGCTATTTGCAATTTAAAATTAGGTTTTCTAATTTTAAATTGTGATGCATGCTTATATAGCGACACACTTGCCGATTTAGAAATTAGGGTTAGGGTTTTCCAAATATTAAATTGTGACAATAGTGTATTTGGTGACGCACTGTGAGATTTGCAATTTGAAATGCCTTTGGGCGTCGTAATTTGAAATTTAAATATAGCAATGCTATTGTGATTTTTGAACTAAAAATTTCAAATTGAGTCAACATTCTTCGATTTTTTACGTCGTGTGCTTCATGGGCACAGGAGGTCATTGCACCACTGATGTTGCGTGAGCACAAGACCACCGTTTTGGAGAGATTGGGCGATTTGTCAGAGTTACGATAGGAGCACCTGGGTGAGATCGTGCTTAGGTATGTTGCATATGTGCCCATCATTCGAACTAATTTCGCTATGATGACTACTCTGTGCGAGAGATGGCACAGTGAGACTTCATCTTTTCATCTTCCCATTGGCGAGGCAACAGTGACCTTGGAGGATGTATGGCATATTTTGTGTTTGTCAATACATGGTGAGCAAGTGATTTTTGATGTGAACTTCGGATTCGATGCTTGTCACGAGGTGATGGAGTTGGAGAACATTGCTCTTGTTACATCACAAATCGACCTCGAGATGTATAGAGGTCACGTTCCTACATTCAGATTGATCATCACAACCATCGTTTTGGGTTTGGTGGCTCCTGACAGATGCAACAAAGAGTTTAGCCTAGGATGGGGCCTGGCATGGCACTCGATGCTCCATAGGAGGACTCTCTTTGCATGGGGGCTAGTGATGTTGGCCTCACTTTATCATGACATACATGACTTTGTTTATTGTTATGGGAGAGCCATTGGTGTAGGGGTGTCTATGCTACACATTTGTGCATGGGAGCATATTGTCGTGCTCCGACCAATAGTGCAGATGGCAGACGTGGAGCCAGATGATCTCATCATTTGGAGGTATAAAGGTGTGATCACCCTGTGGCACACTAGACAGATTGGGCTCCCGTACTGGCGGTGGGTTTTGGATGACATGATAGTTTTTAGGTGGCGCCTATGGATACAAATGCCACCATGGTACAATGATGTTCAACAACTATATTTTGTGAGATAGACCCGATACATGCAAGGTCGTGAGCATACGATCATCAAGCGATATTTTCTAGATAGAGTGGCAAGACAATTCAAGGAGATTTAGGACAGGCCAAATGATGCCTACATGACTATTTTTGTGAGGTCGACTCGAGAGGTTCACACATGGGGACCTACTATTCTAGCTTTAGAGGTAGTGGAGAGCTTCAAACAATTAGCGGCTCAACCATGGGCCTACGACCAGGGTTAGGTGGTAGCGGCTACTGTGCCTGCTTATGATACTTGATTCACACCTCCTTAAAGCTTGATAGATCCAGTGGGTGCTCCACCATGAGGGAGACCCAAAGGCAAGGGATCTAGAGGCAGAGGATAGGGATAGGTGGCTAGGGTGGGTAGGTTCCGAGGGCTCCACCAGTTGGCAGCAGCCTCCTCAGGTTCAACCGAAAGTTCAACCATAGGTTGTATAGTAGCAGGCAGTGCCGCCATTGCCACCAGATGTCAGAGATGCATAGATATAGCAGCTACAATAGCAGTTGCAGATTTTGACTGGTGAATAGGATCAGGCCCGCTAACAGGTTTTGGCTATTACTGTTGAGCGGGACCAGGCGAGATAACAGGTGGTCACCATTATAGCAGAGAGGGACCATGCCTGGCAGCAGTTATAGGTTGTGACTGTAGAGAGAGACTAGGAGATTGGTCAACAACATTAGATAGAGGCCATGACAGCAGGATAGTTTCATTGAGATTACATAGAGAGGCCGTGACAGAGGCCGCATACTACATAATGCATTACCACCAGGATGTATTGCAGGCACTCAGACAGCCTAATTTTTCATAGCATAGCGATGCACGATCAAGAGCTGAGGAACAACTAGAGAGGCAGGTTGGAGAGGGTAGCAACCATTAGGGCTAGCTCTCATGTATAGACACTTTTTGACTTTTGTTGCCCAATTATTTGATATAGATATACATTCATGGGCCCATTTTTGATAGCCTCATGGATATTGTATTTATGATTGACATACGTACACTAATCCAAATTTTGTACCATGACATTCATTTTTCGATATATATATGATATGGATATGGATGATTTATGTTGTGACGTGTTCACTTTATTTCATGCTTATTATGTATAGATGTATATGATATGAGATGCTTATATTTGATCATGTATGGATTCACTTTACTTATGCCTATGCAATATGAAATGATATGTGATGCATGGATGCAATGTTATGTTCTTTTTCAGTATCTTTTCACGATATGCTATGGGATGAATGATGCAAATGTTATGGATGAAAATGATAATGCAATGCATGTGTGTGATATTTGATGCAACGATTCAAGATGCTCAGAATAAAAAATCTATATTATTCATCATAACTCAAATGATAATGCAGGATGTATGATGTGATATACCATGATTATGTTGATGGATGTTTTATGATTATGCTATGATTATGAGATGCATGTATGATGATGGTTTGTAGATGCAGGGTGGATGCATTGATGATGTTTTTGTTGATTTTCATGATACCAAGTTAGCGTGGAGAGAAGATAGAAGAATAAAGAATTACCGTTGATTTTGATGTTTGCTTCAAAAGATCCAACAAGTCTATGATCCATCGAGACTTTATTAGAGATGGTGATGAGACATGAAAAATGAGGATGAGTGTAGGATGATGAGTTGCTCACATTTTGGGATTGGGATTTTTGTCACTCCTTATTGTTTGATATAACACATAGACATGATGCATCAAGGTATTAATAGCCAGGACGAAGTTGTATCTAGTGTAGTGGACTTTGACTCAGCAAACAAATAGGATAGTTCTTGTTCACACCTTGACATACGAAAACCTCATTAGAATGTAAGTTAGAAGCTTATAATATATTGGACAAAAGCATACACAATAGTCAACAACGTACTCCAAACAACCTTCCTACACACAACTAAGCAAGTATGCGCTAAGATTATTTTACAAGAGTACCCACAAGCATAGAAAAATTAAAGATAGTGATTGATGCCCCATTCCTTTCTCTCTAAATCATTTTGATAGACATCATTGAGAGGTCCTTGGAATGGGTCATTAAGATAAATCATAAGAAAAGATCAAATAAAAACAGTCAGTGTTATCTACATCTCTTTCTTGTTTAATTTTAGTTAAGGTGATATCTAATACTAATGTCCATTGTAGGAAGGATACATCCTAGGACATGTTGATCAGATGTTTGATGTTGGAATGATGATGCTAAGATGAGTTGTTGACATACACTTCACTGACACATTTACCCATGATCTAAAATTTAGATTTTGACACTTAGGTTCTCACTTTACGACTTGCGACACTTGTTTTCTACTTTTTTTGCCAAAGGTTGAAGTTGACAATTGATTTATTATGAATGGAAGTTTATTTTGGGTGAAAGCAAGAAGGGATGGATGGGTTTTGGATTTTCTAGAATATTTCAATGTTTTTGGTATTTTGAAAATGTTTTGAGGCTATTTTTGGTCTTTTTGAAAGTTTATGCGAATGTTTATGTTTTAGATTTTTTGAGGCTATTTAGGTGTTTTTCAAGATATTTGAGGCTATTTAGGTTTATAGAATATTTTCTATTGTTTTTGTGTTTTTTCGATATTTGATTTTTTTTGGATTTTCAAAGTTATCTGAATGTTTTGGGATTTTCAAAAGTTTTACAAATGTTTAAGGTTTTCTCAAGATATTTGGATGTTTTGGGATTTTCTAAGATATTTGGATGTTTTGGGATTTTCAAAAGTTTTCTAACCAAGAACCTAACCTAAAGACCTATCCTAGGGGCCTTGAGGGTTGATCAAAGATAAGTCTTGCCTACGTTATGCACTTAGAGACCACGTAGTTCGACTGACTTGACTTATTAACAAGATGAGATATGAACAGGTGAGAAATGTCGGTTTATTACGACAGAATCCTAAAAGAATGGCATAGGGTGTCTCGGGGGCACATCAATGATGGCCTTGCCTACGTTCAAGCTCAGAGACAACGTAGTTCGATAAAGGCACTATGTTTTTGAATTTTTGATATTCAACCTTTTTAGGGATTTTGATGTGTTTTGGATGTTTTGGGTTTTGACTTTACAATTTTTGAATGTTTTTGGATTTTAGTTGTATAGGATTTTACAAATGTTTTTGGATTTTTTGATGGACATTTTATGATTTTTTTGGTATTTTCGATAAGATTTTTATGAATGTTTTTGGTATTTTTCGATAAGATTTCCAATGACCACAAGATATACAAGAACCCGATTTTGATTCATAACCAATTGCCCCCAGTGTGATAAGTTAGACTACTTCGATATAGGCAGGACAAGTTGACATTTGGAATATGCCAAGTAGTACTAAATGGATTGCGATACTTCATGATATCAAGCTATGATAAGGACACGGTTAAGCGATGGATGGAGGGTGATACAAAGAATGGTAGGATAAAGAGCCAAAGAATAGATAGAGGTGCTTTATCTATGCAGGGCGCTTGTTTACCAGGTTTTCACCAAGGTACTTGCCCAAAGCGCCACCGATGTGGTTTTCACTAGAGGATGATTTTTTTTCTTTTCTTTTTTTTTTAATCCTTTTCTCATTTTTTTTATTTTGATCATTTTTTGATTTTTTGTATTTTCCAATTTATACCCTTCAAGGACTAGGCATAATTTTTTTTGAGATGCAAGCTTTTAGTTGGCTCTTGCAAGGGTTCACCTTCAGGGGTTGACAGTTGGTATGCTCCTGATCTGTAGCTTGCTGTGATGATGAAAGGGCCCAACCACTTAGGCTCAAACTTCCCTTTGTTGTCTTGATCTGCAAGGTTCTTCTAATTTTGCTTCAAGAAAAGATCCCCTACCTGGACTAAGGTCAACATTTGATCCTCTTGTTATTGACTCTTGAGTTGGGGTATGAATAAGATCTCCATGCTATTGACACTGGACACACTTCTACACATATTGATGAGCTTCCTTTTCCATGGTTGGCCAATAGTACCCTGTCCTCAACAGTTTCTTAGATAACGTCATATCGCTAGAATGGGACCCACATATGCCATCGTGTACTTCTGTTAAAGCAGTTAAGGCTTCCTCTTGGTTAAGGCATCATAGTAATGTCCCTTTGATGCTTCGACGATAAAGGGTATCACCTAGGATCATGAATCAAGATGCCTTTTTAACAAAGGTATTTTTAAGGTTCGAGGTGATATCAAAAGGGAGGGTTTCTCTACTTAGGTAAGTGAATATGTAATGGTACCGCGGGGATCCAGGACCAACAATGACACACGCGAATTCCAATTCAGGGATTTCAAAAGTTGGTACGAGAAGTTGTTCTACCAAGAATTCACATTGGAGGATGTTGTTTGACATATCTAACAGTGATCAAACGATTGTTTCCATGGCGCATGTTGCTCTATTATTTATGCGAGGAATTTTCTCAAAAGTTATGTCTATAGAAAGGTCCTTGAGATTTTCCACCATCTTCTTGTAAGTAGTAAGCTTGTCATCCTTAGTTTGATAGTCATTGTTGACTTGGTTGATAACCAGCTATGAATCTCCATAGACTTTCATCTCTTGTATTTGCCACTAAATTGCTATCCTCAGACCTATGATTAGGGCTTCATACTCAACAATGTTAGTACACAATAATGATAGCTTGTATGATTTTGGAATGGAATCACCTTGGGGGGTGATGAAAAGAATGCCTACTTCGGATCCATGTTGGGTGAATGATCCATCAAAGTACATCTTCCACTAAGTTGTAAGATTGCTAAGGAACACTGATCAATCAGGGAACTCAGATATCAGAGGGTTCTCAACATAGATAGGTGCTTCTATTAGTTGGTTTATGATCACTTGTCCTTTGATTTCCTTGTGCTCCACATACTCTATGTGAAATTCTGTTAAGATCATCACCCATTTGGCCATTCATCCTATGATATTTTCTTTGGATAACAGGTATTTGAGTGGATCAATCTTTGCAATCAGCTTGATTTGATGTGACAGCATGTAGTGTTTGAATTTTTGTGAAGCAAAAACTATTGCTAGGCATGCTTTCTCAATAGGTGAATAGTTCATCTCATAGCCCACCAAGGTTTTGTTGATGTAGTATATAACCCTTTCCTTTCCATTTTCATCATGTTGTGCTAGAAGAGCTCCTAATGTTGCTAGTGTTGTTGAGATATACAAGATTAGTGACTTGTTCAGTATTGGTGGCATGAGCACTGGAGGTGTTAGGTAATCTTTGATCTGCTATAAATCTTTATCACATTTTTCATCCCACTTGTAGGTTATCCCTTTATGGAGAAGATGCAAAAAGGGGTGAATTTTATTTGATAGTTGTGCTATGAACCTTATGATGGACTGTAGTCTGCCATGTAATCCTCTCATCTACTTTAGTGTTTGTGGTGGTTCCATGTCTAGGATGGATTTTACCTTTGTTGGATCAATTTCTATCCCTCTTTGTGAGACGATAAACCAGAAGTTTCCCTAATGTGACCCCAAAGAAACTTTTTGGATTGAGTTGTACCTTGTATTCTTCAATCCTGTCAAAGATGGGTCCTAAGACTTGTATGTGCTCACTTATTTTCCTTGTTTTTTCTAAAATATCATCCACATAATCTTTGACTATTTTTTGGATCATGTCATGGAAGATAAGGTTCATTTCTCTTTGATACATTGCTTCTACATTCTTTAGCCCGAATGGAATCACATTCCAGCAATAGGTTCCCCATGGACAAGTGAACGCAATTTTGTGTTGATCCTCCTTGGCAATTATGATTTGGTTGTAGCTTGAAAAACCATCCATGAGTGATTGCATTTCATGCCTAGCTGTTAATTCCACAATGAGATCGATGTTAGGAAGAGGGAAATCATCCTTTGGGAATGCTTTGTTTAAATCTTTGAAATCAATGCATATTCTAATGCCCCCAGTGGGTTTTGAGACTAGGACCAGGTTTTAAACCCACTCAAGATTATCTATCGGTCAAAGGAATCCAACGTCAAGAAGCTTTTGCAATTCTAGTTTGACCAAGAGTGCTATCTGAGGGTGCATCTTCCTTAATTTATGCTTGAATGGCTTGGCTTTAGGATAAATTGCTAAGTGATGCACAACCACTTTAGGATCAATGCCTCACATATCTGTGTATGACCATGAAAAGTTAGCTCTTCGCTCTTTGAGGAATGTTGTTAGGTTCTTCTGTTCTTCATCCAACAAGGATTCAAAGTAGAAAGTGATCTTAGGTGCTTCTTCTATTCCCACATTGACTGGAGTGGCCTTTTCTGCTAGCACTGCTAACTTTTCTGGATGCATTGCACTAAGGGGGAGATTGAATCCCTCCTCCTTGGGTGCCTTAGAGAGGTTTTCACCATTGGATGCATCCTTTATTTTTACTATTTTAGGATCAAAGAGTGCCACTAGGTGGTTTTCACTCAAGGATCTACATGTTAGTTGTATTTCATTAATTTTGCGACTAAAGGATTCAATCGTCTCCCTATAGTATGCCCCTGTGTTGAGCTCTATTGTGAAGCCTGCTTTGTGATTTTCCCATGGTAAGTTAGCACAAAGTCCCATAAATTATGAGATCGCTTTATCATTTTTGAATAAATCTAGAATCGGTGGTCCACGTCAATAAGTTGTGGGTGTACTAGGCGTATTTCAGTTGGTAGAGTGCTTGGAACAAAGGATGTTATGGATATCATAAAGAGGGAGTTGATTTCAAATAGGTCTGCGACATCAAGGGGAAAGTCATCTAAGGTTGTATCACGCAATGTAGGTGACCAAGAGGAAGCCTCAACTCGTTTAGTGGAAATAACTTTGCCAATAAGTGTGACCTCGCTAGTAGTACAACCTAGACCAAGATTCTTTAAGTGTTTCTCAGGAACGATGGGTTCTAATAAACCATTATCATTTTGTCCTAGCTTTTCATTCTTGTTATATCCCCAATTTTGCATGAGTTGCAAGTCTTTGTTATCATCTTCCATGGGAAGTACAGGGATAAGTCGTTCATCTTAATAGAGAAGTTTAGAGATATCTTCTTCATTGATATCTTCTTGGTTCAAATCCTCCCACTTGGTGAAGGTAGTAGCTGCCATCTTGATTGTTTCAGGTTCTTTGGTGCTAGATCTGGGTTTTCCATGAGACTGGGGAGAAATAAGTAACCCTCCTAAGACAAAGGTGTCTTTTAATAGCTTGTAGCTCCCACAACCATCATCTTGGATCACTGCTTTGATGTTGGGTATATTCTGCACAATAGTTTTTTTTGCTTGTGAGGTGGATGCAAGGGATGATGGGTCAAAAAATGAGGTAGATGGTGTAGGCCCTTCATCATTTTTGGGTATTTGGGGGATTTTATAGAACTTGGCTTCAAGACTTTTGCAGTAGTAAAAAGGCTCAGGGTCTCCATGGATGGTGATTTCTCTGCCCTCAAAAGGAAACTTCACACATTGATGATAAGTCGAGGCTACAAATTTTAAAGCATGGATCCATGGTCGACCAAGCAAGATGTTATAGGGAATATCAAGATCAATCACTTGGCATATAGTTTCTACAATAAGAGGTCCCACTTGGATGGGAAGTGCAATGATTCCCTGTGATACCCGTTCTTGGTCGTCATATGCCTTGATGGCGGTACTCTTTGTCCTCTCAATAGTGTCTTCTGAATAGCCCAGATGTTTAATCAATTGAAGGGTACAAATGTTCAGACCACCACCTCCATCTACCAAGAATCTTTTGACCTCATTTTTATGAATGAAATACTCAAATGTAAAGCCCGATTATGAGATGGTTGTGATGGTAGGTCTTGCTCTGAGAAGGTAAGAAGATGGTTGGTGATATGCCCTACCATAGCTTGAAACTTATCAATACCAATATCCTTAGGGACAGATGACTCAGACAAGGATTTCTCCAATATTTCCCTATGTGCGGGGATAACCTTAAGAGTTCTAAGATTGATATTTGTGTGGGGTCTACTTAAGTTGGTCTAGAAGATTGTACTTTCTAGGATTAAATGTGGGTAAAGTAGGTGGTGTCCTAGATTAAGGTGGGACTCCTTGAATGGTAACTTTACCACGTCATGTGGTGACTCCACATTTCGTACTAGCTCCTTTGATGGTGACAATAGTAATGACGCTATCGTAGGAGGCAACTAAATTGGAATAGGTATGATGCGTGTTTGTGTAATCCTTAGCTTTGCCGTTGGTATTTTCTTTGTTATTATCTGGCATAGTGTTCTTGTATATCTTAAGATCCTGATTCCCAGATGGTACCTCAATAGATATGGTATCATTTTCTATGAGATCTTGGATGATGTTTTTGAGCCTTATGTAGTTTTTTTTTTGTGTCCTTTGATCTTGTGAAAGACACAAAGGTTCTTCTCGTTATACCAGGATGGTTTCTCTTGCGGTTCTTGGTAGTTTTCAAAGTTGGGAAGTGTTATCAAATTTGACTCTACCAACTTCATGATTTTTTCGATAGGTTCTAATAATTGTGTATACTTGTATTTAGGATAGTTGTTCTTGTTAGGGGTTCACCTTTGCATTTTGTTGTTATTGATCTAATTGTTCCGAGGAGGTGTTTTTTGTTGTACCATTCATTGAACGTTGGCAACTTGATTGTTATTCGGTCTAGGAGCACTTAGAATCATCTTAGCATCTACTACATCGTCATTTGTTACGTTTTTGTTCTTATCCCAGACACGAGGTTTCTCATTTGAACTAGTTAATGGGTGATCGTCTTTGTAAGCTTGAGTATTTCCCTATGATATTAGAGCTCTCTCAATGTTAAGGGATCTAGGGACAATCTCGCCATATGATGTGATACATTGCATTTTCAAGTGGAAAGATAGTTCTGGATCTAGATTGGCTATGATGATTCCCACTTGTTATTCATTGAGAAGAGGCCACTTGCTTTTACTAGCTCTTTGTCTCCACTGTTGTAAGAAATTATTGAACTTTTCCCCTTTGTTTTGTCTAAGAGTATATAATTCCTCTAGACTAACGTCCATGTCAAGATTGAAGGAGAAGTGATTGATGAATTTGTCAGTAATTTCTTGAAAAGTTTTGATACTAGGAGGCAGATGAGAAAACCAATCCATAGCAGGACTTGTTAAGCTTCGAGGGAAGAGGCGCATTAAATATGAATCAATGTAGGCCGCCTCCAAGCACATGATGTTAAATTCCTTGATATGGTCCACAAGACTTCCTCTCCCTTTATATTTATTGAATTTGGGGATTTCAAAACTAGGAGGGAATGGTACCATTGCAATGTTTCGATCAAATGGATAGGGACATAGATTTTGTGTATGGGGATTCTTTTCCTTGGCCATGTGAAGGTCTTGTATTTCTTGTGAGAGAGCTTTAAATTACAATGCTAGATCATCTTGTGGGTTGGGTGGAGGAACATATGGTGGGATGACAGATGAGTTGTATAGTGTGTATGGTGGTGTAATATTTGGTGATGGTGATTGGGGTATCGATGTATATGTTCCTAATGTGTTTGGATTGATGATGTTCGATTGATGATAATAGGAACCTGGTTGCTATTGTTGGGCATACTGTTGAGTTGGTAAGGCTTGTTGTTGAGCTTGTTGTTATTGTTGTGCCACTAAGGCTTGTTGTTGGCCCTGTTGTTGTTGTTGTTATATTGCTAAGGCTGCTTGTTGTGCTGCTAAGGTAGCTTCTTGTTGTTGTTGTTGTTGTTGTTGTTGCTATTGTGCTATTGCTTGCTATTGTTGTTGTTGCTATGCTAAGGCTGCTTGTTGTGTTGCTGCTTCTTGTTGTTGTTGTGCTAAGGATACTTGTTGTGTTGTTGCTTTCTATTATTTTTGTTATTGTGCTAAGGTTGCTTGTTGATAGGCTTGTTGTGCTTTTTGTAAGGCTAAGGTGTGCGCTTGTAATGTGGGATCAGGTGGTTATTGAGATATCTTTGGAGGATTATGGATATTGATGTTTTGAGTGGGTAATGGATTGGTGATGAAATGGTGAGGATTCCCTTGGTTCAACATTCCTTGTAAGATAGTAGATTGAAGTGGAGGAATGTATGTTTGAGATCCTGTTTGATTTGGCATAATAAAGGGGACTGTGGGAAAAGATGAGGATGGTACCATTAGATTATGCGATGGAAATGACATACTAGGACCTTGAGTCCATTGGTTGAAAACATTTCCTTGTCCCATGTCTTGAGGATTGCTTTGTGTTAGAGATGTATTGCTTGTGTTAACAGGATTTGTTACCAAGGGATTATTTTGATATGGGTTGATGATGGTGTTACATTTTTTGCCACAAACATCATGGAGATATGAGCTACATTTTCAAAGGCTTGATGTTCCATAATTTCCTCCCTAGTGAGTTAAAATGGGTTTTTTGTGATATCTTCTATCTCATATGGTCCTGATGGGGATGAAGGCTATTGTGATGGTGTAACTTGACTTCTCAGATCAAATTCTAAAGGATTTGGATCACTTGAGGTAAATGTCACTTTGGTTTTCTCCAAGATTCTCTTGTGTTCTGATCTAGTCTTTACCATAAATATTGTGTTAGCTTTGGGAGAGTTGTGTTGGGATTTTTTATGTTTGAACTCTCTAGTTGAATCAAATCTAGGTAAAAGAGAAACTCTAAGTCTTTTGGGAGCAATGATGATAGTGGGGGATGAAAAGATGAATGATCTTTGTAAATGTTTTGGAACAACACTTTTGACTTAAGTTTGATGTTTTCATGTTAGGATAAAGGATGTTGATAAACTTGTAAACCTTTAGGGTAGACTCGTGACCTTCAAGATGAACTAGTTCAAGGATGATAAATAACTTGTCTAAATGCATGGAAAAGGATGCATTTCACATACAAAACATGAAAGCTAGGGTTTGATTTGATTGATGTTTAAGTCACAAAGTGTTGGTGTATTTGAAATTTTACAAAGTTGGATGAAGTGAAAGATGAATTTTAATGAAGGGGTGGGTGAGATGTTTGACCCAATGTTGACTTTAAAGTGAACCTTTGTTTTTGACAAGACCAAGGTAGTGAGAATGATGCTAGACCTCTAAATTGTTCAAATCCTAAAGACCCAATGTTGACTTAGATGAAAGGATGGAAAGGGATGTTTAGACCTGTTTGGTTCCTCCTAGCTTGAGCATAAAAGTTTCTTAATAAGTGGTAATGATTGCGATAAAGTATTGAGGCACACTTCCTACTAAACTGTGAACTATGATACCTATGTTTGCAATGACAGGATATAGATCTTCCCCTATGGATTTTGATTGTGCGATGGATCATTTAGAGGAGTTCAGTGTCATGAAAAATACTAGGATTTTGACTCCAAAAGAATGTATATAATTCTAGACTGTTTCTTGAAACATGTCTATAGAAGTTTTCTACCAACTTGTCGCTATTCTTGTGAAGTGTTAAAAGATGTTTCTTAAGAGATTTTGGACTGAGATGCCTAAATAATGATGACCTATAGACCTTACTTTAGGGATCCTGACTTTATGTGAGATTGTGTAGAAACAATTCAAGTTTATGGAAGAAAGAAAGATATTTATTGCCATGCGGGTGGTGGTAATGTGGGCCTTCCAACCTCAATATCAACTTGTTCCTCTTCTTTGTCTAAGATGGTTGCTACATTTCTCCATTGGGTATTTGTTTCTTTTGTTTCGAAAGTGAAGCTTCTCAAACGACTAATGAGATCGGTTTGTTCTCCATTAATGAGTTCAAAGTTTGGTTGAATTATAGCACCTGGAAGATCAAGTTGTTCAACGGGAGTAATTGGTCTCTAAATAGTCATGTGGGGTTCATTTTTCAATTTATCTTGCTTAATGAGTTTATTCTACCACAATCACTTGTCTGGATTAAGTTTTGAAACTAAATGTTTATGTCAAAAACACCATAACTTTCACAATATCCATTTTGTGAGAATCATGAGGTTGAAGCCATAATTTCCTATGTTGTCTTTGGAAAATATGGATTTTGATATAAGTCAAGATATTTAGAAATCTCTAAGGATAGAATCCTTAGGACAAACAACAATATCAAGGCTTTTTGAAGAGGTATCCATATTTAGGCCAAATTGTTTGAAATTTTTAGGAAGATAGTGAATGTTTGTTTTTGCATCATTTTGAAACCAAGAAAAGTATTAAACTAACTCACAATCATTTATAACCCTAGGTTCAAAATGGCTATATTTGTTGAGTCCCCACTTGGATTTCTCCAAACACTAAACAATGTGAATAGTTAGAGATTTGGCGACACTGGCTCCCCTCCACGACACACACTTCTTAGGACCACCAAATCTCAAAATCCTTAAAATCTGAAGATCAAAAGGAATTTTTCTATTTCTATAATTGAATAGTAAGAATGTGGGGCGGCTTCAGAACGACCGTTATTGCACCAAAAATATTAAGGATTTTTGGCTTCTAAACAAGGGTTCATAACAAAGGCTTCTAGTTTAGGGGGTGCAATGATAAAATCCATCAAGAGGTCTCCCAACCCTTAGAACAAGGGATTTATGCATCATAAAGATACTGGGGGAGAGCTATCATGTACCGCTTCCCATTGATCATAATTTTCATTGCAACCACACATTTATATAGTAGTTTGGAAGAGCTTGGATTTAGCTCATTACCACTTGGATCGTTCCCTCCTTTCGAAGCGAGGGGGAAATCCCTCTAAAGATAAATAATAGTGAGGAAGTACATCTATAGTTTGATCATCTTCATTCGTATGAACAAAGAGAGAACACACACTATGCCTTTTCTCACACTCGCAAAGGGGCTTAGTTTTAATCCAAATTGAAAGATGTAGGTGATTATACAAAGTGTTGAAGAATGTTTATGTTTCTCAAGGTCGCCAAATGGCACAAGAGAATTGCATGCGCATTCAAGAACAATGTCGTAAATTATAAAACATAACAAACAGTTGTAAATTTTAACCCCTAAAGCTAAGATGCCTCCATTTTATGCACCAAACTAAATATGAAGTTGTCTTTTTCAATTTTAAACCCAAAAGACAATGATAAGATGAAGGTTCAATTTTAATCCCGTTCGAGCATTCTTTTTAAACCCAATTGAAATCTAGTGAGGTCCTAGAACATAAAGTAGAAAGCATAAAATTTGGGTTATAATTACCCCAAAGTGTCAAACGCTTGTTACAATCACATAATTTTAAGATAAGAAAGCTTTCTTCACTTTAGCTCCATGTTGTTCAACCTACAAAACCTTGTTAGTCTAACAACTAGAGCACAATTAGCAGTGTATTAGTGATCTAATAAATTGAGGAAATTAAAGCACATGTTAAAAAAATGATCATAAAACTTCTTACCTTGGTTGGGTGTCACTGTACACAGTAGCATCGTAATTTGAAGTCTAGGCATCGCTCTGCAACAAAAATAGAGAGTACGATAGTATCGGGATTTTGTCGGGCGTTACTCTAATGGATTTGGTGGTGTCGCCATTTGAATTTTTTGATACCTCTATATTAAATCAGCATCATCATATTTAGATCAGTGGCAGTGCATTTAATTAGCATTGACGTTTCAAATTGCAATAACGTCGCTATATGGCGACGCTCTTCAAAGTGCATCACTGTTTGTGATTTGGGAGTCACTGTATCCTGCAAAACAACAAAACAAACATAGTTTTAAGCTAAAAATCAATTAATTAACGGTTTTCCCTCCTTCTAGCGCTAGAATGTGAGATGAGGATTGTCAGTGTAGGTCGATTACACTTGATCCATGATTAATCGAAGCATAACTTAGCCACTACACCTCAATCACAAACAAGATCATTCAAATTGAAAGTTAAACTAAGCATTTATTGAAACTAAAAATTACAAACTACTAAAAAAGTTAAATTCCTACTCTAACCCATTTGAAACTTATTTTATTTTGGAATTGGTGTCATGTTAATGTGGAATAACGATCCTTTCCCAATCCCGTGATTAGTGAGCTTGTTTCAATCGATTCTATGGAAGAGAATCAATTAAACCATTGTGATAAGTGTATGAAAACCTGATTTATGCTAAAATAACATGATTTCATGCTAAAAATGAACTAAGTATGCAATTGCTAAGCTAATCTAAGCTAATTCTAAGCTAAAAGATGGAAACCCTAATTTAAATACAAACTAAGATGGATGCATGGAAGCCATTAATGGATGTCTTAAGCTATTATGCAACTAAAATGAACAAAATTAAGCTAAAAGTGAGTAAATTGAGAGTGTGAGTGTGAGTGAATTCAACAACGTGACTTTGCAATTGAAAGATGTATCCACTTGTCTCCAAATAGTGACCTATTTAAAGGAAAGCAAATGAGAAATGGAGGTTTAAGATCGAAAAGATCAATCAATGATCAAGGATGGAGGAAAAGAAGAGGCATGGATCATGGATTCTCATCAACGAATGAGAATGCATGATGGGAATTAATTAAGGGCTCACATTTGCTCCAAAAAAACACACTTTTGACCTGCTGACACAGGTCAAAGGTGATTTGTTCAAAAGGTTAAAGGTTTAGCTTGCTCAAGAAGCCAAGTGAGTTGATAAGAGAGAGAATGTTCTTTGCAATATTCTCATGGGTGAGGATAAAAGATATTTTGCAAATTAAAAGAAAGTTTTAATTGTGCAAAAAGGCGATAAGGAATATTCCCCTTTTAGAGGAAAATTAGTTTAATTGTTAATTAAACAAGGTTTAATTGCACAATTAAGAGATTAAAAGAATTAAAGTGTGTTTCATTAAATTAAATGATTTAATGAATGAGGGAGAGATGAAATGATATTTAATTTAAATAACTTAGGGTTATTTAATTAAATAAGATGACTTAGGAAATTAAATTAAATATTTGGATGTATTTAATTTAATGAGATGAAATGTTAGCATGAAGGGGGAATGAATTAATCTGAATTGATGAATTAGGTTAATGGACAAAAATGATGCCATTAATTAAATTAACTAGGTTAATTTAATTAATTAAGTGGAAAGAGGATGGGTTTAAAGAGGAAATGATGTTAGTAAACCTGTTTTGAGTGTATGATATCATTCCAGACATTTTTCAATGTCTACAGGTACATGGAATTAATAATGCCATAAAACTAAGCATGTTTTTCTCTTTTTAATAATTCATATTTACTACAACAAGGCCAATAGGTTTGGTCCGGGAGCATGTCGAAGTTAGGTTTACTAGTTTTCAGGTCTTTTCTAGAGTGCTTGCAACGTGCCCTATAGGAATCTGTTGTAAGTCATTGAGTGCCTAAGACTTGAAATTAGGACTTCCATGTATTGTTGTTGAGTGCTCCACTACCAAGTCACGTGTTTGAATTTAAGCAAAATGTGGATTGGACCTCTAATAGAAATATGAATTTTAGGATTTTTTGTGATTTTTTAATTTGCCATGAAATATACAAAAAATATGAATGAAAAGATGCTAAGAATCCATGCTCTTTGGTTCTTTACCTCAAAGGCAAAAGCCTGCCTGTACTTATCATGAGATTTACCCTAAATGAAAAGAGGCTTGAGCCATTAGCCAAACACAAACTATTGGGAAAATTCTATTTGTTACATGGATACTACTAGGCCTTACTGAAAGCTAGTGTCTGAAAGTGTTTTACTATATTTGTATTTTGAAAACTATCTATTTCTGGTTTAAATTGGTTTTGAGGAGCAAAAAATGCCAAATCACATTTATTAGCATACTGTATGTCCAAGTTCAACTTCTTATCGAGCATAAATTGCTACTTTTATTATAAAACAAGTGGAGCTAGCAACAATTGTCACCTTTGAACAACTAGAACTTTGTTTGGTGTGTTAGGGGAATCGGCCTTATAAGGATGGATGCTTCTGTACTGTTGATATGTTACTTTAAAGGAGTTCACGAAGCCCATCATTTCATTCTTTGTGTGAGCTTATATGATTATATTCAATTGGTTATTAGAACCCATATAGATTTGTCTCTGGTGGGTGGTTTTAATTTTTTGTGATTTGTTACTTTTGGTGTTAGGGCTCATAACTCTTGAATTATCAAATTATCTGGCATTGTAGAGTGTTTTTTCTATGTTTTGTTTTCTTGGTAAATATCCCTTACAAGAATTGTAGGGAATCCTTAGGCTTAGATGCTATGGATAGGAGGTATCTCTTATGTTATAATCACCTAGGACTTTTAATTTAGTCTTGACAGTTAGGCTATGGCACACCAAGAATTGGATATGGAAGTTTATTTGATTTAAACACTTCTAACATTTGCACATATCAACATGTAGGATGTCTTCTAAGGATTTGAGCATGGAAATTTGCTATTAAAGCTATCGTGATTTGTCACTTGAGCTCATCCCATTTGACAAATGAATTATTCATCCTATTTGACATATGGGTTGTTTTCTTCATTTTTATTGTATTTGTTGTTTCAAATTCTCATCAATTTGAATGATTTTTTCTAATGATTTCTACTTTTTTGTACTTCATACTCAGATCTTGTACCCTTTAGCCATCAGGTTTTCATGGCACTAGATGACATTTATTGTTGGAATTCTTATTGTTTTGGGTAGTCTGAGTTTTATTCTTCTCAATTATAAATTGGTTGTAGATGTTACAGGAAAATTCTATTTTAGGCTTATATTACCTACCCTTATAATTAAGATATTTTAATTTATTGTCAAGGTATGCTTGGATGACATCTAAACCTATTGTATCTACATGATAGTTTTCCATTTAAGTTTTTATGGGACTATGAAAATAGAAACAACAAGAAGTAATATCAATTTTGACTTCTTTGTGTTGTATCTAGTTATAATACAATTAGGATACTATGTTAGTCTTTTGAGGAAATATGGAGAAGGTTTTAGATAAAATTTGAAAAACCCAAGTAGGCATTATGATTATTACTTTGTCAAGAAAAGTGTGTATAAGAGAGTAACTGTGCAAGGTCTTCACCTGAAGGGTATGTCTTGGCATGCAATATTCTGTCATTATAAACATTGTTGCCTCAGGTTTTTCCTTTGACCTTGAGATATAATACATGTACAAGTCATTGGACAACAACTACTTTTTATCATTGATTACATCTAAAGCCAACAGGTCCTTGATGTATTTCGTTTGGACGTTGCCTACAAGCCCTAAATTATGTTTACATTTGGAAGATTGTTTGTTTTGAGTTATTTATGTCTATTGCACAAGAAGCTTCTCTACACTTTGATTTTATGATTGCTGGATTTATTCAAAATAAGCCAAGTTTAGCACCGTTATCCAGTCTTTTTTTTTTTTTTTAATCTACTTATGATTTTTATGGACTTTATTTCCTAAACATATGTTTTAATTTAAAAAATCTCTTACGAGTAGAATAAGTTATGTTCAAAATATGGTTATGGTTTCATTGGTAATGGACCTTTATGCATTTTTTATGATATTGATGAATCAAAATATTGTTAATCTTCCTTCTTGAGTTTAATTTGTATGTTTTTCCCCTTGTTTTGAGGCTTATGAATTCCAACGCTTAGCCATTGATATTCAATCCTTACTTCATCTGTGACTAGATCTTAGATACTTGTTTTATACAATAGCTAAGTCAATTTCTTGGGAGCCATTAATTGTTATGTATTCATAAATTAGTTGGACTCCATGCTACACCTTGTATCGCAATAATAATTTTCCATATAATTATAATTGGAAACTTTGCTTGGATGGCCTTTGTGGGTTGAGCTCATATTTTGTGCTCTTTCAAACTACTTGTCATAGTCAAGCAAAGAGACTTAGATGCTATTGATGAAAGTGTGGTGTTGCCCATGGTTCTATAGTTCTAAACCTATCCATCCTTGGGGATTCATTCCCTACTTAAAATGACCTTGTCTCTTATAGAAAACATTTTGGGAATGTGGGGTCATGTAGGAAATGTCACCCCCACTGTGCCCTTTTTTTTGCAAAATTTTGGAAACGTCCCTAGGACATCAAAAAAATTGTAGGGTATGCTTGGGTATGTTCCCTAACGTACCCAAGCACATTTTAGTTACTTAAAAATAAATTACAACCTTTCAATGCCTATTTGTTTTATGACATGCCCATATAAGATTTACAAAAATATTATGAAAATGGTGTGTGCCATGGACTGTGTGGTTATGAAGGCTTGTGTGTGCTACCCCTAGACCCTCGCAAGGGGCGTTGCCCCAAAACCTTGACCAAATTGTAAGCTTGACCAAGTAATAGACCAATGATTAATCATGATCACAAAACCTACAAAATACATATCCCTTGTTGTGGATCTCTGCAGCTTCATAGTTGAAGTCACAATCAAGGATTAACTTGTTTCATAGATAAAGTTGGAATGCTACATTTATTATACTACTGATTGCTAAATATGAGTCAAGTCATGGTCAGTAGGAAATGCCACTTTCATAATGCAAAATTGTATCAATCATGTCATGCACAAACAACTCATAAAACAATCCCATCCATTAGTATCCCAACTGAGATCAAACTAGAACATAACTAGTTATCTTTTTACTTAACTGTTCCTCTTTGTTAATGAGTTTTCTAACATAACATGAAGTTTTGAAGGCTTTAGGAAATTTTTAATAATAAATCCATCACCTACGTATACACACCATTCAAACATATTTTTATTAATTCATGCTCATATATATATCATAATTCCTATTCAATTACCCATATTCACAAAGGTTCTACAATGTCTTTGATACAAAATTATGATTGATGTTATCATATGAATATTTGAAATTTTCTTGCCATTCCTTAAAAAAGCCCTAAAAAAAGCCGCTCCAGAAATGCATTTGCTGTTGTCCCCATCTTGGAAAGTTGGATGAGCATAGTTCTAAACCATAAATATGACAAGTGAAGAAATGATTTATTTTAACATGGTTGTATTGTTACGTTTGCACATTTTGGAGTGTAATGTAACATCTGTGACAAATGGAGACATGTTTTTTTTTTGGTAACATGGCCAGTTTCTTACATTTGCATGACATCTTGGAATGCAATGTAACATTTGTTTATAGATTTCAGGTTTCATTACTATTATTTTTCCTTGCAAAAACACATTTTTTTTGTGTATTGAACACATTTTCCATTAAAAATCCAGTAGTGAATCATCAACAATTGAAAGTCAATCAGGTTGGCACAAGCAGATTGATAAGCTAGTTTTGGATAAGTGTACACATTACTTTGAATATGACATTGGTCAAAGTAGAATTTTATTTTACATATCATTATTCATTAGTATGTCTCCAGAGCTCCTGTTTATGCGCTATGAACTTTTTTGTGTGAAGTGGTAGGCAACATATTTTAATAGTCTTTGATATTTGTTTCTTCCTTTATGTTATTTTCAAGCTCTTGGTTACGTTGATGCAATGAATTAGAAGTCTTGTTGTTTCGGTCTATCTGAGACACTTGATAATACTCTGGATATTTTGAAGGCTTATGTTTGTGTTTATGGCACACATCCTCCAATTTATTTTGCTTGTAAAAGCTAACATAGTTTTTAGAGAGTACAAATTGAAATGTTTGTTAGTAAATCTCAAGAAGGCTGATGTTTGTAATAACTCCAGTTTTTCTATGAGGGAATAAGATGTGAGCCCTAAAGATCATTTATCTTGGAAGTAGTTTTAGGCATCCTTGATTTGCTTAAGAAACAATAGTGAGGAGACATGGGTTTGGCAACAAACTTGTGGTCTATACCTTTGCCTACTTTTTTTCATGCTCTTATTTAGTTATTTGTATACTTCGTAGTTTGTACCCTATTTCAAATGGTATCCTAATCCCTCTGCTCATCTACAATCCTCTTGATGACTGTCCTGAGGGTCCTTACAATAGTGATGTTGTGGTTTCCTTTAAGATGAGTCTCAAAGGAGATTCCAAATGTTGGAATAGAAACTCTACACAGTGATATATGAATAGATTTTATTATGACTAATAATGAAAATTTAAAATCTTTAAGCTTCATATGCCATTTAATTTTGATGCCCTATGTGACTAGCTATTGGATATATAATAATAAGAATATGATGATGCCAACTATATTTGATTACAAGGTTGTGATGTGCATGGTGGAGAAAGATCTCTAGTTTGTTTTCATGGATAAGGGCAAAACTTGTTTTTTTTGGTACAATATTTAATTTATTATGCGGAGAGTTATTTTACAATGGTAGTAAAGTATGGAGACTTATGTTGTAATTAGGTACATAAAAATTAAAACATAGCTGACTTATATTTATAAAAATTAATTCTATAAAATTAAAAATATAACCAATATAATTGATTATAAAATTATAAACATATAAAAATAAAATAAAAATATATTTATATTTTACTTTGCCAACACTAATATATATATATATATATATAAAACAAGCTAACTATATTTTATTTAGTAAAAAAGTTGTGATTACATAAGATATGTATATCTATTTAAAATATTATAAATATTTTATTATTGAAAGAAGGGTTTGCTTTTGATACTCAAATATAATCACATATTGATATCGTTTTAATCTAATTTGTGGAGCCACAAGTGTTATTTTTGTTGAACAAGACAACTAAGAGGGGGGTGAATCAGTTGTCATAGATTTAAACTTTAATTCATTCACTAAAACTAATCCTTAACACTGCTTAGCAGATTAAACAATAAATAATAGTGTAGAAACTAAAAACCATCATATAAACACAATAACACTAGATTTACTTGGAAAACCCAATAAGGGAAAAAACACGGTGACGATTAACTCACACTATAAAGAATATCAAAACTGATTACAAGAGGCTCACGACCTGAGAAACAAGGCTCATTGTCAAAATAAGGACTCATTGTCCGGAACAAGGACTCACTGTCCAATAGGGCTTACAACCCGAAGGGCTCACTACCACAGAGATACAAAGAAGATAAAGAAGACTTGTTATAGAGAGACGACAATCGCAATGCAACAAAGAAATCCACCACAACTCGCTCAATCCACTTGTATAAATGCATGAATGATAGAGTGCATCTTCAACTCACTGCTTCCGAAAACTCAAAATTTAGGCTTCACATTGATCTACCATACTTTCATCATACACACACACTGATTCACACTTATCTCTATTCTCTTTGCAATCTTGTCTCTATTTCCTTTGTTCTCTTCGCTTCTTCTTCCCTAACTCATTCTACATTTATACCATCTCCAACTTTGAAACATATCCAAAGTCGCCCATCTAAATTCAAATTCAAATTAGGTCTATGCCAAAACACCCTAGGGTGGAATTAGAATGAGGGTGACTGAAACACATGCTTCATAAGGACCCAAATAGATCCAACACTCTTCACCAACTCTGAAGGTAGTATTTCACACAAGGTCGGCCAAACAAATGTAAAACACATAGAACAATTAATCACAAACTTTTCAGATACCAAAATTATCTTGAATACAATCAAAACAACTCAACTCTAGAACACAAGTCATAAGACTTTATCAAAGAGAAATCTGAACCAACAACATTTCTTCTCGGACCTCAACTAGAAACACAGAAAAGCACAACTCACAACTGGTGAACACAACTCGCATTATACAATGAATCAACAACCAAAAATTAGGATATAGCAACTTCCAACAACCATGATCAACATATCTAAACCATACAAATATAGGAGAAAATTTGGAGCAAAACTCAGAGCAATCACTGAACACGTGCAACATATCTTCAGTACAATTTTCTCAATATCCTCAACATATACAATCAATAACCTGTATCCATGACACTAATGACAACATCAATCAATTGATAACCAATTCACTAGTTGAAATCAATGACAACACCTTCAATCTTTCCATTCTTACAATAATCTCCCCCTTTTTCATTGATGGCAACACATGATGTGAAAAACCATCAAAGAAACCATACTATATCTAAATACACTTCTCAAGATTTTTCTTTTTGTTCCTTTCTATTTCTTCCCCTTAGTAGATAGTATTTTATATTCTTCCTCTTTTATTCACATGCTTCCTCTTCTTTTTCACATGCTTCTTCTTCCCATTTGATATCAATGGAAAAGGAAAAAGATATTTTACATTGATTTCCCCTTTGACATAGAAAACAAAATACTCACGATGACAACACCTAATACTACTTGCTCCCCCTGAGAGGTAGCCACCAAAACATCAATCCAGAAGAAAGATAGATCCATCGGACTGATGCATCTAGTTCAAGAAAGGAGGGGAAATGACCCCTAATTTCTCCCAGAGATACACAAAAGTATCTTTAAGAAGAGCCTTAGTAAATATATCAGCCACCTGATCCTTCGTCAAAACATACTCAAGCTTCACTTCATTCTCCATGAACTTCTCTCTCAAGAAATGATATTTGATAGATATATGCTTCATCCTTGAGTACATCACAGGATTCTTTGAAATGTTAATTGCACTTGTATTATCACAGAAGATAGAAATAGGATCATCATACATCACTGTGATATCGTTCAATGTTTTTTTCATCCATAAAACTTGTGTACAACAAGATGTAGCAGCAATATATTTAGCTTCAACAGTAGATAGGGAGACTGAATCTTGCTTTTTACTCAACCATTCCACCAATCTGCAACCAAGAAAGAATGCACCACCAGTTATACTCTTCCTATCATCTACACATAGAGCCCAATCTGCATCTGTATAAGCACTTAGAGTAAAGTCAGTATCTCTAGTATACCATAATCCATAACCCGAAGTGTCATTCAAATATTTGAATATTCTTTTAACAACAACATATGTTTCCGTAGGATCTTCTTGAAATCTGGCCACAAGACAGACAACATGCATAATATCTAGTCTAGTAATAGTCAAATACAATAGTCCACCAATCATAGATCTATACTTGCTCTGATCAACCTTAGGTGAATCATCATTTTTACCCAATTTGCAACCAGTCACCATAGGAGTACATACCAGTTTGGAACCATCCATCCAAAAAAACTTCAACATCTCTTTCATATACTTAGACTATGAAATAAAAATTACTTTCTCTATTTGATTGATCTGTAGCCCAATAAAGAGATTCATCTCTCCAAACATAGACATTTCAAATTATTTTTGCATCTCTTTTGCAAACATCTTGCACATATTTTCACTTCCTCCAAAGATAATGTCATCAACATATATAACTACAATCAATATTTTGTCATTTTCATCTTAAAAAACAAATTACTATATGTCGTACCTTTGTTGAAACCTTGTTGAATCAAATACCTATCCAACCTCGCATACCAAGCTCTAGGAGCTTGCTTCAATCCATATAAATCTTTCTTCAATCTGCACAACATATCCAGTTGCTCTGACAACTGAAACCTTCTGGTTATTCCATGTAAACCTTTTCTTCTAGCTCACCATTCAAAATTTTTGAATTGGCATCCATTTGATAGACCTTAAAGTCTTTATGAATAAAAAATGCTAAGAAAATCCTTATAGCTTCCATTCTTTCTACCAGAGCAAAAGTTTCCTTAAAATCTATGCCTTCCACTTGTGAGTAAACTTTACACACAAGCCTTGCTTTGTTTCTAACCACTTCTCCATTCTCATTGAACTTATTTTTGAATACCCACTTCGATCCAATAATGTTTTTATCTACCGGTCTTGGGACCAGTTCCTAGCTTTGATTCTTCTCAATTTGCATAAGTTCCTCTTTCATGGCTTTCATCCAATCTTCATCTTTACATGCTTCACTTACAATCTTTGGTTTGATCTCAAAAAGTAAACATAGATTAACTTCAGTAGCAACTTTGCTTCTAGTTAATACTCCTTTAGTCTTATCTCCAATAATCTGAATTCCTGAATGATTCTTCTATACATATCTAGGTGTCTTAGGCGACACCACCGGAGCATCTTCTTTTCCTTTATTCTATTCATTTAGCTTCTCTTGCTCATCCTTTTCTTGTTCTTCCACAATCTTTTCAATTCTTACACAATCAAGTTCATCAAATACATATCCATTAGTGTCAATTGAATTCTTCACTGTCTCATCAACCTTGACATTTGCACTTTCTACAATCTTTCTCAGTCTTTTATTGAAACATTTGTATGCTTTGATTTTAGTAGAATATCCAAGAAAAATGCCTTCATCACTTCTTGCATCAAACTTACCTAAAGTTTCTTCATCTCTTCTGATATAATATTTGCTTCTAAATACCTTAAAATACTTAACAGTAGGAATTCTTCCAAACCATATCTCATAGGGGGTCTTTGTACTGTTTTCTCTTGTTTGAACTTAATTGAATACATAAACAACAGTATGAATAGCTTCTTTTTAGTAAACTTATGGTAAACCAACCTTGATGATCGTTGATCTAGCAGCCTCTTGAACTATTATATTTTTCCTTTCAACAACTCCATTCTGCTAAGGATTTCTCGGAGCAGATAACTGTCTCTTTATTCCATGCACTTCACAAAACATATTAAACTCATGGGAGATGAATGATCCACCTTTGTCAAACCTTAAGCATTTTATCTTCAAATTTACTTCATTCTCTACCATAGCTTTGAATGTCTTAAATTTATCTAATGCATATGATTTCTCTTTAATAAATGCAACCCATCTATATCTAGAATAATCATCAATCAAAAGCATAAAGTACCTTTCACCTTGTAGACTTCTCACTCTTGTAGGACCATAAATATTTATATGAATTAAATCCAGTAGACCAGTAGTAGACTGTTCCTTTGATCTGTAGTGACTTCTTGCTTGCTTTCCAAACTGACAATTCCTGCAGATAGCATTAATAGGCTTTGTAATTCTTGGTAAATCTCCCACGGCCTGAATTGCACTAATCCTTGCCAAGTTATCAAAATTCATGTGACACATTCTTCTATGCCATAACCAACTATCATTAATTTGAGTCATAAAGCATTGTCCATCAACACCCTTAAGTCGATAGATATTTCCTTCAGATTTCTTTCCTGCAATAATCAATATTCTAGATCCTTTCCGGGTCTCACACCTCTCATCCTTAAACACAAGATCATATCCTTTACTACACATCTAACCAACACTCAAAATATTATGCCTTAATCCCTCAACATAGTATACATCATTAGTATTATGCTTTCCATCAAAACTTATTGAACCTATCCCACAAATTTTAGCACTAGTATCATCTCCAAACATAACCAAGCCTCCATCATATTTTTCAAGTTTAACAAACTTAATTTTATTACTAGTCATGTGATGTGAAAAACCACTATCAACAACCCAATAGTTCTTTTCTTGTTTAGCATGTAGGGTAGAGATAACAATACCTTCACTTTTCTCATTCTCTAGATGACTTTCCTTCACCTATTTTTCAGAATTAGCAGAAGTAGGTTTATGCTTTATTGCTAAGAACAAGCATTCATTGTCATCAGGATCTTCAGACTCAAAATCTTCATCAGATATACTAGCATTCTCATTCACATAATATGCTCTATTAATCTTATTTCCTTTCTTTTCTTTCTCATATCTTTGTTTATTCCTCTTAGCTCTTTCTAGACACTTTGTAGCATAATGATCTATTTCTCCACAACTAAAGCATTTAAAGGGTAACTTACTTTCATACTTACCGGAGCTTTTCCTCATCCTTCTCACAAAGCTAGCTTCTATTTCATCAAAATTTTCTTCATTCGGATCTTCAACTTTTGTAGCCTTAAAAGCAGTTTTTGATTTGCATCCATTCCTCAGACTTAGCTTCCTCATGTCATAAGATGTCAAAAATCCCAACAATAGATCTTTAGTGTAGGTCTTATAATCTATACTTTGTTCAATAACACATACCTCATTGTAAGCATCAAGGAGAGTTCTAAGAATCTTCTTTACAATTCTGGTTTCATCTACAGTAGCACCAAGTCCTCGCATTCCAAACACTATCTCATCCAATCTTTGTACATAAGCTTTAACATTCTCATCTTCAGACAATTGCAGAAGCTCAAACTATGTCTCCAAATTCTATAATTTTACCTCTTTAACTCTCTCATCACCTTCATGCACCATTTCCAAAGTATCCCAGACTTCCTTAGTAGTCTTCATATTTTGAACCTTAATCAACTTGGAATGTATTGGAATTTTCTTCAAAATGTACTTCACCTTATTTTTCGCTTCATGTGCTTTGATCTCATCAGTTGTACTCAGACCATTAGCAAGAGGGGTGTAAAGATTCTTGTAAGCTTTCTCCATATCATATCCACAATACTCCAAATATTCTTCCATCAATATTTTCCAGATAACATAGTTAGTTTCATCGAACCTCGAATAATTATAAGTCATCTTACCAGCCATCTCAGACCTTCCTCAAGTGATTAAGCTCTTCACCGAGGAACCAAGCTTTGATACAAATTATTGAACAAGACAACTAAGAGGGGGGTGAATTAATTGTCATATATTTAAACTTTAATTCATTCACTAGAACTAATCCTTAACACTTCTTAGTAGATTAAACAATAAATAGTAGTGCAGAAACTGAAAACCATCGCATAAACATAATAACACTGGATTTACATGGAAAACCCAATATAAGGGAAAAACCACAATGAGGATTAACTCATACTATAGAGAATATCAAAACTGATTATAAGAGGCTCATTGCCTGAGAAACAAGACTCACTGCCAAAACAAGGTTTCACTGTCCAACAGAGCTAACAACCTAGAGTGCTCATTGATGGGTTGTCGTTAGGTCCCGTTACTTTAGAATAAAATATTCAATTTTTCGACTAGGTAGTGTTCAAGGCAATCTACAATAGAAGAAGTCCAGAGTATCTCCCTCAGGTTTCCTAACTTTTAAGAACAACTTAAGATTAATTCCAACTTCAAACTATCTAACTATAAAGCTGCAAAGTAATTTATTCCTAAAAAAACAAAAAATGCTTGAACTGTAAGTGTAATTATACTAATTTAGAAAGCATAATAACTAGATTAAAAAGCACAAAAATAACTAAACTAAGAAGCTAAAAAATTATAAAATCAAATTTTTTTATAGCAATCCATAAAACATTTTCTTAACAATAAAAATTCTAACAGTGAATAACATAAACTACAGAAGTGAAAAGATAACAAATACTTCAGAACTAAAATTTCATAACAGTAAATTTAATGACTCTCTACAAAACAACATTGTAATAAAAGAGAACACTTATCTACTCCCGTCGAGTGGCCAGCTCGTGGGTTAACACATTCATTCTCAACTCACATTCACAGCTATTTCAGAAACACTTCTATCAATCATAGTTATCATCCATGACTCATAACTCAGAATTTTAGATAACAATCTCTTTATTCATAAACCTTGGAAACATTCTGATAGTATAACATTACTTTTCACTGTATATCTTACTTCTAAAGATCGTATCTTTTATAGAGAAACTGTAACTACATCCTATATTTCAGATGGTATAGATAACCATTGAAAATATCTAGAACAGATCTACAGATAACTCGTATATCTTTAATCCCATTACATAGTATTTAAGAGGCTCAAGTCAAGCCATAAAGTCTTTAATTCAAAGGATAACATAAATAACAACTTTAAGAACAACTACATCTTCGGTCCATCACCCTAAAGTTTAGGAGCATATTTCCAACATATATCTTCTAACTGTTTTGGAGCACGTGCCAGCTGGATGCTTCAATCTGCAACTTTGATTGACCGATTATTATCTACAAAACACTTAAAACAACCCATTAAATTTGTATTGGAAAATTACTTTAAGAAATCAAAAGAAATAAAGTTTATACAAGTTCTTACTAAAATTAAGCAATTATTTCTCCTAAAATTTAATTAATTGGCAGAGGATAGATATTTGCATGTATGAACCAGGTCTTTATGGTATTATCATGATGAGGTTATTTTTACCTCATCACTCATTGCCACAAAGAGACAAAGAAGATAAATAAGACTTGTTACAGAGAGAAAACAATCTCAATGCAATAGAGAAATCCACCACAACTCTCTCAATCCACTTACAGACATGCACAAATGACAAATGATAGAGTGCACCTTTAGCTCACTACTTCTGGAAACTCAACATTTAGGCTTTATGATCTGCCATACTCGCATCATACACACATAATAATTCTCACTTATCTCTATTCTCTTTGCGCTCTTGTATCTATTTCCTTTGTTCTCTTCTCTTCTTCTTCCCTAACTCATTCTGCATTTGTACCATCTCCAACTTTGAAACATATCCAAAGTCAGCCATGTCTAAATTCAAATTCAAATTAGGTCAGCGCCAAAACATCCTAGGGTGGAATTAGAATGAGGGCGACCCAAACACACGCTTCATAAGGACCCAAATATATCCAACATGCTTCACCAACTTCGAAGGTATTATTTCACACAAGGTCGGCCAAACCAGTGTAAAACACATAGAACAATTAAGCACAAACTTTCCAGATACCATAATTATATTGAATATAATCAAAACAACTCGACTCTAGAACTGCAAGTCATAAGACTTTATCAAAGAGAAATCCAAACCAACAGTATTTCTTCTCAAACCTCAACCAGAAACACAAAAAACCATAGTTCACAACTGGTGAACACAACTCACATTGCACAATGAATCAACAATCAAAAATCAGGATATAGCATCTTCCAACAACCATGATCAACATATCTAAACCATACAAATATAGGAGCAAATACAGAGCAAAACTTGGAGCAACAACTAAACACTTGCAACATATCTTCATTACAATTTTCTCAATATCCTCGACATATATAGCCAATAACCTGTATCCATGACACTAATGACAACAACAATCAGTTGATAACCAATTGACCAATTGACATCAATGACAACACCTTCAATTTTTTCATTCTTGCAACAATTTCTTCATATTTGGGTGGCAATGAGTGCTCCAACCCACTGCAATGCTACCAATCCTAATAATTCATTGAAGCTAAAAAAACCATTAAAAGGAGTAAAACTCCATAGATCAACTTGAAATTTAGTAGTTAAATTTGAAGATTTGTTGCGTTAATGGATTTACATGTCTAAAAGCAACATATATGCCATTGGGTGGTTTGAGTATTATATATTTGATCATTTATAAGACAAATGAGCTTAAAACAAAGCTTTGCATTAGTGAAAATATCATGTTTTCATGGCACTAGATGACATTTATTATCGAAATTATTATTGTTTTGGGTAGTTTGAGTTTTATGCTTCTCAATTATAAATTGGTTGTAGATGTTACAAGAAAATTCTATTTTAGGCTTATATTACCTGTACTTAAAATTAAGATATTTCTATTTATTGTCAAGGTATGCTTGGATGACATCTAAACCTATTGTATCTCCATGATAGGTTTCCATTTAAGTTTTTTGTGGGATTATGAAAATAGAGATGACAAGAAGTAATATCAATTTTGAATTCTTTGTGTTGTATTTGGTTCTAATACAATTAGGACACTATGTTAGTATTTTGAGGAAATATGCAGAATGTTTTAGATGAAATTTGAAAAACCCAAGTAGGCATTATGATTATTACTTTGTCAAGAAAAGTGTGTATAGGAGAGTAACTATGCAAGGTCTTCGCCTAAAGGGTATGTCATGGCGTGCAATCTCTTGTCATTATAAACATTGTTGCCCCAAGTTTTTCCTTTGACCTTGAGATAAAATACATGTACAAGTCATTGGACAACAACTGCTTTTTATCATTGATTACATGTGAAGCCAACAGGTCCTTGATGTATTTCATTTGGACATTGCCTACAAGCCCTAAATTATGTTTGCATTTGGAAGATTGTTTGTTTTGAGTTCTTTATGTTTGTTGCATGAGAAACAGAATGTGGATTGGACCTCTAACATAAAGCTGAATTTGAGGATTTTTTAATTTGCCACGAAATATACAAAAAATGTGACCAGAAAGATGCTAAGAATCCATGCTCTTTGTTTCTTTACCTCAAAGGCGCAAGTCTACCTGTACTTATCATGTATTTACCCTAAATGAAAAGAGGCTTGAGTCGTGAGACAAACACAAACTATTGGAAAAATTCGGTTTGTTACATGGATACTGCTAGGCCTTACTGAAAGCTAGTGTCTGCAAGTGTTTTACTCTATTTTTATTTTGAAAACTATCCATTTTTGGTTTAAATTGGTTTTGAGGAGCAAAAAATGCCAAACCACATTTATTAGCATATTGTATGTCCAAGTTCAACTGCTTATTGAGCATAAATTGCTACTTTTATTGTAAAACAAGTGGAGCTAGCAGTAATTGTCACCTTTGAACAACTAGAACTTTATTTGGTGTGTTAGGGGAATCAACCTCACAAGAATGGTGTGTTAGGGGAATCAACCTTATAAGAATGAATGCTTATGTATTGCTTATCTATTACTTTAAAGGAGTTCACAAATCCCATCATTTCATTATTTGTGTGAGCTTATATGATTATATTCAATTGGTTATTAGAACCCATAAAGATTTGTCTCTGGTGGGTGGTTTTAAATTTTTGTGATTTGTTACTTTTGGTGTTAGGGCTCATAACTCGTGAATTATCAAATTATCTGGCATTGTAGAGTGTTTTTTTGTGCTATGTTTTCTTGGTAAATATCCCTTACAAGAATTATAGGGAATCCTTAGGCTTAGATGCTATGGCTGAGAGGTATCTCTTATGTTATAATCACCTAGCACTTGTAATTTAGTCTTGACTATTAGGGTATGGCACACCCAGAATTGGATATGGAAGTTTATTTGATTTACACACTTATAACATTTGCACATATCAACATGTAGGATGTCTTCTAAGGATTTGAGCATGAACATTTTCTATTAAAGTTATCATGATTTATCACTTGAGCTCATCCCATTTGACAGATGAATTGTTCATCCTATTTGACATATGGGTTATTTTTTTCATTTTCATTGTATTTGTTGTTTCAAATTCTCGTCAATTTGAATGATTTTTTCTAATGATTTCTACTTTTTTGTACTTCATACTTGGATCTTGTACCCTTTATCCATCATGTTTTCATGGCACTAGACCACATTTATTGCCAAAATTCTTATTGTTTTGGGTAGTCTGAGTTTTATTCTTCTCAATTATAAATTGGTTGTAGATGTTACAGGAAAATTCTATTTCAAACTTATATTACCTGCCCTTATAACTAAGATATTTCCATTTATTGTCAAGGTATGCTTGGATGACATCTAATCCTATTGTATCTGCATGATAGGTTTCCATTTAAGTTTTTGTGGGATTATAAAAATAGTAACGACAAGAAGTAATATTAATTTTGACTTCTTTGTGTTGTATCTGGTTCTAATACAATTAGGATACTATGTTAGTCTTTTGAAGAAATATGTAGAAGCTTTTAGATGAAATTTGAAAAACCCAAGTAGGAATTATGATTATTACTTTGTCAAGAAAAGTGTGTATAGGAGAGTAATTGTGTAAGGTCTTCATCTGAAGGGTATGTATTGGCATGCAATCTCTTGTCATTATAAACATTGTTGCCTTAGGTTTTTCCTTTGACCTTGAGATATAATACATGTACAAGTCATTGGACAACAACTGCTTTTTATCATTGATTACATTCGAATCCAACGGGTGCTTGATGTATTTCATTTGGACATTGCCTACAAGCCCTAAATTATGTTTGCATTTGGAAGATTGTCTGTTTTGAGTTCTTTATGTCTGTTGCATGAGAAGCTTCTCTACACTTTGATTTTATGATTGTTGGATTTATTAAGAATAAGGAAAGTTTATCACCGTTAGCTAGCTTTTTTTCTTTTTAATTTGCTTATGATTTCTATGGAATTTATTTCCTAGACATATGTTTTAATTAAAAAAATCTCTTACGAGCATAATAAGATATGTTCAAAACATGGTTATGGTTTCATTCGCAATGGACCTTTATGCATTTTTTTTGATATTGATGACTTGAAATATTGTTAATCTTCCTTCTTGAGTTTAATTTGTACTTTTTCCCCTTGTTTTGAGGCTTGTGAATTTCAACACTTAGCCATTAATATTCAATCCTTAATTCATCTGTGACTAGATCTTGGATACTTGTTTTATACAACAATAGCTAAGTCAATTTATTGGGAGCCATTAACTATTATGTGTTCATAAATTAGTCAGACTCCATGTTGCATGTAGACCTTGTATCACAATAATAATTTTCCATATAATCAGAATTGGAAACTTTTCTTGGATGGCCTTTGTGGGTTGAGCTCATATTTTGTGCACTTTCAACCCACTTGTCATAGTCAACCAAAGAGACTAGATGCTATTGACGAAAGTGTGGTGTTGCCCGAGGTTCTATAGTTCTAAACCCATGCATCCTTGGGGATGCATTCCCTGCTTAAAATGACCTTGTCTCTTATAGAGAACATTTTGGGAACGTGGGGTCATGTAGGAAATGTCCCCCCCCACTATCCCCTTTTTTTTGCAAAATTTTGGAAACATCCTTAGGACGCCAAAAAATTTGTAGGGTATGCTTGGGAACGTTCCCTAACGTACACACTCACATTTTAGTTACTTACAAAAAAAAATTAGCACCTTTCAATGCATGTTTGGTTTATGACATGCCCATATACGATTTACAAAAATATTATGAAAATGGTGTGTGCCATGAAGTACTGTGTGGTTATGAAGGCTTGTGTGTGCCACCCATAGACCCCTGCAAGGGGCGTTGCCCCAAAACCCCGACCAAACTGTAAGCTTGACCAATTAATAGACCAATGATTAATCATAATCACAAAACCTACAAAATACATATCCCCTGTTGTGGATCTCTGCAGCTTCATAGTTGAAGTCACAATCAAGGATTATATTGTTTGATAGATAAAGTTGGCATGCTACATTCATTATACTACTGATTGCTCAATACAAGTCAAGTCATGGTCAGTGGAAATGTCACTTTCATAATACGAAACTATATCAATCATGTCGTGCATAGACAACTCATAAAACAATCCCATCCATTAATATCCTAACTGAGGTCAAACTGGAACATAACTAGTTATCCTTTTACTTAACTATTCCTCTTTGTTAATGAGTTTTCCAACAAAACATGAAGTCTTGAAGGATTTAGGAAAATTTTAATAATAAATCCATCACCTAAGTATACACACCATTTAGACATGTTTTTATTAATTCATGCTCATATATATACCATAATTCCTATTCAATTACCCATATTCACAAAGGTTTTATAATGTCTTTGATAAAAATGATTGATTGATGTTATCATATGAATATTTGAAATTTTCCTGCGATTCCTTCAAAAAGGCCTAAAAAAACCCGCTCTAGAAATGCATCTGTTGCCGTCCCCATCTTGGAAAATTGAATGAGCACAGTTCTAAACCATAAATATGACAAGTGAAGAAATGCTTATTTTTAGTTTATTTTTTAACATGGTTATATTGTTACGTTTGCACATTTTGGAGTGTAATGTAACATTTGTGACAAATGGAGGAATGTTTTTTTTTGTAACATGGTTGTTTTCTTACATTTTCATGACATCTTAGAATGCAATGTAACATTTATTTACAGATTTCAGGTTTATTAAGTTATTATTTTTCCTTGCAAAAACACACATTTTTGTGTATTGAACACATTTTCCATTAAAAATCCAATAGTGAATCATCAACAATTGAAAGTCAATCATATAATTGGCACAAGCAGATTGATAAGATAGTTTTGGATAAGTGTACACATTACTTTGAATATGACATTGGTCAAAGTAAAATGTTATTTTACATATCATTATTCATTAGTATGTCTCCAGGGCTCCTGTTTATGTTTTATGAACTTTTTGTGTGAAGTTGTAGGCAACATATTTTAATAGTCTTTGATATTTGTTTCTTTCTTTATGTTTTTTTCAAGCTCTTGGTTGCGTTGCTACATTGAACTAAGAGTCTTGTTGTTTCGGTCTATCTGAGACACTTAATGATACTCTAGATATTTTGAAGCCTTATGTTTGTGTTTATGACACACATCCTCCAATTTATTTTGCTTGTAAAAGCTAACATAGTTTTTAGAAAGTACAAATTGAAATGTTTGTTAGTAAATCTCAAGAAGGTTGATGTTTGTAATAACTCCGATTTTTCTATGAGGGAATAAGATGTGAGCCCTAAAGATCATTTATCTTGGAAGTAGCTTTAGACAACCTTGATTTGCTTAAGGCATAATAGCGAGGAGACATGGGTTTGGGAACAAACTTGTGGTCTATACCTTTGTCTACTTTTTCTCATGCTCTTATTTAGTTATTTGTATACTTTGTAGTTTGTACCCTATTTCAAATGATATCCTAATCCCTCTACTCATCTACGATCCTCTTGATGACTATCCTAAGGCTCCTTACACTAGTGATCTTGTGATTTCCTTTAAGATGAGTCTCGAAGGAGATTCCAAATGTTAGAATAGAAATTCTACACAGTGATATCTGAATACATTTTATTATGACTAATATTGAAAATTTAAAATCTTTAAGCTTCATATGCCATTTAATTTTGATGCCCTATGTGACTAGCTATTGGATATATAATAATAAGAATATGATGATGCCAAGTATGTTTATTTACAAGGTTGTGATGTGCATGGCAGAGAAAGATCTCTAGTTTATTTTTATGGGTAAGGGCAAAACTTGTTTTGTTTGGTATGATCTTTAATTTATTATGTTGAGGGGTGTTTTACAATGGTAGTAAAGTATGGAGTCTTATGTTGTAATTGTGTACATAAAAATCAAAACATAGCGAATATATATTTAGAAAAATTTAAGCTATAAAACTAAAAATATAACTGATATGATTGATTATAAAAATAAAACATATAAAAAAAAAGAAAAAGAAAAAAAGAAAAAAATAAATAAAATATATATATATATATATATATATATATATATATATATATATATATATATATTACAAGCTAATTAAATTTTATTTTGAAAAATGTTGTGATTATATAAGATATCTATATCTATTTAAAATATTATAATATTTTATTATTGAAAGAAGGGTTTGCTTTTGATACTCAAATATAATCACATGCTGATATTGTTTTAATCTAATTTGTGGAGCCACAAGTGTTATTTCTTTATATTTGGAATGACAATGAGCATTCCAACCCACTACAATATTGCTAGCAATCCCAATATTTCACCAAATCTAAAAAAACTATTAAAAGGAGTAAAACTCCATAGATCAACTTGAAATTTAGTAGTAAAATTTGAAGATTTGTTGTGTTAATGGATTTACATGTTTGAAAGCAACATATATGCCATTGTGTGGTTTGAGTATTAGATATTTGATCATTTATAAGACAAATGGCAAGTTCAATATGAACTTAAAACAAAGCTTTGCATTAGTGAGAATATCAATGATTCTCTAACAAGTTTGCATGTAAGATGGTAGATGTTCTCAATGGGACAAATATTCATGAGGAAAGTTTGAACTAAGGAAGCAATGTTGGCCATCTTTAATATGAAAGATATGTTTTGGTATATTTTTATTAAGCAAAATATTGTGATATCATGAAAACAATATTGATCACACACTTGGCACAACCCATTTGATTTTCAAATAGTAATCATCAGCGAAATTGTGGTGGTGGGCTTGAATATATCGTATGGTCATAAGTTGTTTGCAACTTCTCTCTTACCCCCCTCTCGTGTGGCTTATTTCTCCAATCTATATTTTGATTAAGTTAAAAACACTATTAATATAACACTTGGGCACAACCAATTTGATTTCAAATTGTTAAAAAAAATGTGGTGGGCTTGAGTCTACCATATGGTTGTGTTGTGTGCACGAATTATTTGCAACCTAGAATTCTACCATTAGATGTCCCTTGGCTATTTTAAAGTGTCAAATAAAACCAGTGGAAATGGATAGGTGGATTGGTTTATTCATACTTCTAAATTATTATTTTTTATTTTTCAATGTCTACAGATAGAGAGAAAGACTCCATCATTCACCTTCTAACACCTCCTTGACATTCCCGTTAGAATAGAGAAAGAGATAGAACAAATGACGATATAGATATAAAGAAAGACTGGATAATTCACTTTCTAACACCTCTTTGACATTCTCATTGCACGTAAAGATACAATTACTAATTATCATTCTTTCTTATGCCGAAGGCGTTCCTTATATGAAGTGGACGACCTACTTTTGAAAATCAATAGTTGAAAATTACATAGAAGGATTTAAGACGATTGAAATGATTTCAACTGGATCAAATTTTCTAATATATTAAAAAATATAATATATAATTAAAGAAAAAACAACTACACACTCATTGAATCTTAGCTTTAAAGTAGGGAAAGGTCGGATAAGAATATATTTTTTCTTTAAAAAATTTCACTTAGATTTTTACATTTCTTAGAATAAATATAATATATAAATAATAAATTATATGTTGAAATCTTTTTAAACTTAAATTTAAATTTATTTTAATAATTATTTTTACATCAAGGCGTTTCGTTCCTATATGAACATTACTGGCTGACTATAATGATATTGATGGTTGAAAATGTGGTAGAATGATGGTTGACCATTGAAAGAGATCTGACTGTTCGATGTATCCAATATAAAAAATAAAAATAATATTAAATAAATTAAAACACTTTATACAAAGAAAGAAAGCAAAGAATTAGATATTCTTTCTACATTTCCACTAGAAAATATGTTTTACATTCATATTAATAAAGATCAAAAACTAAAAACAAAGAAAGAAAGAAAAGAATTATATATTGTTTCTAATTTTTTACTAATATTCAAAGTATATAAATTATATTATTATTATACATAATATTTTATATAATCTAAGTTCTTATGATTTATATTTCCTATTGTTTTTAAAATAATATATATATTTTTGGAATATTCTTAATTTAATATTATGAAATAAAATTACATTTTATATATTTAAATATTTTTAGTATAATCTTATAATATTTAGATATCATATATATAATATTTATCTACATTATAAGTTATTAAATATAAATATCATATAACTTTTTACACACATTATTAATTAAAATATGAAAGATATTATAAGTTTAATATTTATCTATATTTATTTTTTAATTAATAATAATTTCTATTATTTTTCAAAATATTTTTTTACTATTTTTTTTATGGTATTTTTTATTTTATTT
This sequence comes from Sequoia sempervirens, assembly GCA_007258455.2. Taxonomy (NCBI): domain Eukaryota; kingdom Viridiplantae; phylum Streptophyta; class Pinopsida; order Cupressales; family Cupressaceae; genus Sequoia; species Sequoia sempervirens. Next base: position 71,364,001 of record VDFB02109042.1, on the reverse strand, counting down.
TAGATTATAAAATATAATTTTCTAGAATATTCTTAGTTTAATATTATGAAATAAAATTATATTTTATATGTTTAACTATTTTTAGCATAATATTATAATTATTAGATATTATATATTTAATATTTATATACACTATATATTATTAAATATAAATACAATTTAACTTTTTACATATATTATTACTAATTAAATATATTATAAGTTTAATATTTATCTATATTTATTTTTTAAATATTATTATATTTATTAAAAATGATTAAAATATTAAGTATATTAGATGTTTAATATTTATCTATATTTATTTTAAAAATAAATATTATATTTATTGAAAAATATATTCAATTTCTATTGATTATTACATATTGTATGAAATATGATGCATGCTATTAAATATAAATATTATATATATACACTCCTTTTTCCTCCTACCCTATCTCTATCTCTCTACATCTACCCCCTCTACTAATTTTCTCTATCACCTCTTGTATCTCTCACTCTTTCCCCCTATATATATATTCCTCTCTACCTTTCTCTCTATACCACTTCCTATATCTTTATTTTTCTCTCTCCATTCCCCCTCTCTCATTGTCTCCCTCTTTCTCTCTCCTTCCATCACTCGCTCTCTATATGTTTATCTTTCTCACATTGTTTCTATATTTCCTAGAATATATCTATCTCTATCCCTATCTCTCCCTCTCTCCTTATCACCCCCTCTTTCTATTTCTCTCTACTCTCTCCTCTCTGTTTTTCTCCCCCTTCTCCCTCCTCTATCTATTTATAAATATATCTCCCTCTCTATGTCTCTCCATACATCTCTCTTTCGTATACACACAACCTCTTTCTCCTTCCCTACCTCTACCTCTATCTCTCTATCTCTCTCTCTTTCTCCCTCTATGCATATCTCATTATGCCTACCTCTATCTCTTTATCTCTCTCTCACTCCTCCCTTTATCTCTATCTATCTCTATCTCTCTACATCTATCTCCCTATCTCTCTCCCTATACATCTACATCATTTCCGTCTCCCCCTTCTTCTCTCTCTATCCTATTCACTCCATCTCTCCCTCCATCTCTTCTACTCTATAGCTTTATTTCTTGCTCGATCTCCCTCTCACTCATCTCTCTATCTCAAGTTCTATCCATATCCTTCTCTACATATATCTCCCTATCTATCTATCCCCCTATCTCTTTATCTCTTTTCCTGTCTCCCTTTATCTCTCTATATCACCCTTTATCTATATCTCCCCCCCTCTCTCTCTCCCTCACCATCTCTACCCCCTCTTCTTCTCTCTCCCTCTCTACATATATATCTCCCTCTTCCCCATATTCTCTCTCTCCCTCCTCTACCTATATCTCTCCCTTTCTCTCCCTCCCTCTCTATCTCTCCCCATCTCCCTCTCTTGCTCCCATCCTATTCCCCTATCTATCTTTATATCTCAACCTCTCTTTCCCTTTATCTTCTCATATATCTCTATATCTATTTATTTCTCTTCCCATTTATCTCTCTCTCCCTCTCTCTATCCCCCTATTTCTATCTCCCTCTCCATATATATTTCTCCTTCTCTACTTCTCTCTATTTTTCTCTCTTTATCTCTCTCCCTCTCCCCCACTCTATATCTCCAAGTTATATATCTATCTTTATATCACTCTATCTTGCCATATATCTCTCTCTATCTCTCCCTCTTGCTCTTCCTCTTTATCTCTTCCTCTTTGTCTCTTCCTCTCTATCTGCCCTTCTCTATCTCCCCCCTCTATCTCCCTATCTCTCTCTATATCTCTATCTATTTGTCTACCTCTTCCTCTCTCATTCTATGTTCATCTCTACCTCTATCTATTTGTCTCTATATTCATCTCTACCTCTATATTCCTCTCTCCCCCTCCATCTCTAAAAATGTATCCCTCTCTCTACCCATCCATATCTCTTCCTCTCTCTGTCTTATTCACTCCATCTCTCCCTCCATCTCTTCTACTCTATATCTTTATCTTTATCTTTATTTTTTGCTCGATCTCCCTCTCACTCATCTCTATATCTCTTTCTATCCATATCCTTCTCTACATATATCTCCCTGTCTATCTATCTCCCTATCTCTTTATCTCTTTTCCTATCCCTCTCTAACTCTCTATACCACCCTTTATCTACATCTCTCCCTTTCCCTCTCCATCTCTCCCCCCTCTTCTTCTCTCTCCCTCTTCCCCATCTTCTCTCTCCCTCCTCTACCTGTCTCTCTCCCTTTCTCTCCCTCCCTCTCTCTATCTCTCTCCCATCTCTCCCTCTCTTGCTCCCTCCCTATTCCCCTATCTATCTTTATAGCTCAACCTCTATCTCCCTTTATCTTCCCATATATCTCTATATCTATTTATTTCTCTTCCCATCTCTCTCTCTCTCTATCAATATATCTATCTACCTCTATCTGATTGTCTCTATATTCATCTCTACCTCTATATTCATCTCCCCCTTTATCTCTAGAAATATCTACCTCTCTCTACCCATCCATCTCTCTCCCTATCTCTAGAAATGTCTCCCTCTCTCTAACTTATTCACTCCATCTCTTCTACTCTATATCTTTATCTTTATTTCTCACTCAATCTCCCTCTCAGTCATCTCTCTATCTCTTTCTATCCATATCCTTCTCTACATATATCTCCCTGTCTATATATCTCCCTATCTCTTTATCTCTTTTCCTATCCCTCTCTATCTCACTTTATCACCATCTATCTATATCTCTCCCTCTCCCTCTCCCTCTCCCTCTCCCTCTCCCTCTCTCCCCCCTCTCTTCTCTCTCCCCCCCCCTCTCTCTCTCTCTCTCTCGTATCTATCTTTATATCTCAACCCCCCTCTCCCTTAATCTTCCCATATATCTATAGATATCTGTTTATTTCTCTTCCTATTTATCTCTCTCTCTCTCTCTCTCTCTCCCTATTTCTATCTCCCTCTCCATTTCTATTGTCTTTCTCTACTTCTCTCTATTTTTCTCTCTTTATCTCTCTCTCCCTCTCCCTCTCCCTCTCCCCCTCTCTCTATATCTCCTTGTATCTAGGTCTTTATATCACCCTATCTCACCATATATCTCTCTCTATCTCTCCCTCTTCCTCTTCCTCTTTATCTCTTCCTCTATATCTCTCCCCTCTATATCTCTCCCCCTCTATCTCCCTATCTCGGTATCTCTATCTATTTGTCTCCCTCTTCCTCTCTCATTCTATATTCATCTCTACATCCATCTAATTGTCTCTATATTAATCTCTACCACTATATTTCTTTCCCCCCCCTCCATCTCTAGAAATGTCTCCCTCTCGACCCATCCATCTCCCTTATAGAAATGTCTCCCTCTATCTATCTTACTCACTCCATCTCTTCTACTTTATATCTTTATCTTTATTTCTTTCTTGATCTCCCTCTCACTCATCTCTCTATCTCTTTCTATCCATATCATTCTCTATGTATATCTCCCTATCTATTTGTCTCCCTATCTCTTTATCTCTTTTCCTACCCCTCTCTATCTCTCTATATCAACCTATATCTATATCTCCCCCCCTCTCTCTCCCTCTCTACATATATCTCTCTCTTCCCCATTTTCTCTCTCTCCCTCCTCTACCTATCTCCCTTTCTCTCCATCCCTCTCTCTATCTCTCCCCATCTCTCTCCGCTCTTGCTCTCTCTCCCTATCCCCATATATATATATATTTATATCTCAACCTCTCTTTCCCTTTATCTTCCCATATATCTCTATATCTATTTATTTCTCTTCCCATCTCTCTCTCTCTCTCTCTCCATCTCTTTTCTATATCACTCTATCTCACCATATATCTCTCTCTATCTCTCCCTCTTCCTCTTTATCTATCCCTCTCTATCTCCCTAACTCTCTCTATCTTTGTTTCTCCCCCTATATATCTCTATATCTCTATCTATTCAAGTCTCCCTCTTCCTCTCTCATTCTATATTCATCTCCACCTCTATTTGTCTCACTCTCTCACCCTATATTCATCTCTACCTCTATATTCCTCTCCCCCCCTCCATCTCTAGAAATGTCTCCCTCTCTCTACCCATCCATCTCTCTTCCTATCTCTCCCCCCTCCCTCTTCATAGACCTTTATTATCTTCTTGATGTAGAGGTTTTCTTCACTCATTTTTAGAGACCTTTGTTGCACAAACAATATCATTTTATGAATGGCCAACCAATTGAAATCATGTAATGCACAAATTTATGTAAAAAATAGGCTTAAATTTTTCCCACTTGAAATTCCACACCTCTTCGACGTACCCATGGCCAACCAATTGAACTCATGTAATACACAAATTTATATAAAAATAAGCTTAAATTTTTCCTACTTGAAATCCCACACCTCTTCGGCGTACCCATTGCACACTAAGGTGCGATTGCTAATAAATTAATGATAAAAGCAAATTTAAGATTCCAAATGTAAATTTAAGGCTAGGCATATCCGCCGGCCTTTAGATGCAGCCGTTAAATTCAAATTAGCCGTGCACCCTTCTTTTACAATAAAAAAAACATTTATTTAATTGAATATTCTTAATCCAATATAAACGGGCAAGTCAAATCCCATTAAAATTCAAAATCAAATTAAAGAAAATGAATATTCTTAATCCAATATAAAAGGGCAAGTCCAATCCCATTAAAATTCAAAATCTCCAGAGGCGGCAAAGGAGGATATTTTCAGATATTCTGCCGTGGTAGGGTTTCGTAAAATTTTCCTGCAAACTCTGCCCATTTTTTCTCATCGGCATCGTTCAGAGGACAGCACAATTTGTGCATAATCTTGAGGTAAGTCACTTGCATAGTTTCAGTGAATATCATATTCTTTCTTTCCTTGAAAATTTCTACATACTTCTTTTATGTTGATTGAATATCATGGCACCCTCTTTGCACAAGCTCGTACCCTTTGAGATTAGATTCACATCAGAACAGATAAGTGTCTCGCACCGGTAAAACAACTTTCCATCCGTTGAAACATTCCTCTCTCCACGCCCGAATACAAACCCTGTCCAACACCAGACGCCACATTTTTTCATTTTGATGAAAAAATTAGCTTATTCCTTTCTACTCTACTCTTAGGGTTTTACCACTCTTTGGGAGTTGTGAGACGAGAGAGGATCCCATCCCCTGTCTGCTCCTACTACATGCTCCCCTGCTTTACATCCCCTGTCCGCACGCAACTAAAGCCATATCCATGGAGGGAATTTAATCCTCATCCGACTATTCATATCAGGCAAATTTTAACCTCATGGTCTTATGGAGGTGATTGCTTGTTATTTTGAAATATATTCTTCAAGAGAGTTTGTTCTGAGGACTGGTTTTAATTACCCTATGGCAAGCGAGTTTGAGAGGATTGCATGTGCCAAACTTGTTTTCAGGGACTACATTCAATAAATCAGTTAAAGGAGGTGATTGTTGTGAGTCTGCTCTTGCGAACCTGAAGCAGAAGGGCTTGTTAAACTTACTCCAAATTGTAACCATCCCATTTGACCCAAAGAACAACCCTCTAGGCTCGACCTGCATCTCTTAGAAATGTTTTGACCAATAAATGAATTTGATTTAAAAAATTCTTAGTACAGTAATTGATGTGTCGTTGAGATGGACATGGTTTTCCAAAATCATTACTTCCAAATAATTTAAATGAATCCAGGGGCTGATTTCCCAGTATTCAAGAAAGGATATAACCATAGCATGTTGCATCCACTGTATCCTTAAACCTTGGTCAACACATAACCAAACCATTAATTTGGATGGCATGTAGCAGGATTCAAGCACATATTACCAATTAAATATATAGAGTATAAAAGTCCAACCACCATTGCTAAAGGGATAAGGCTCCTAAACCATTAAATATCATGCACACTTCTCTACAAGAATGCATGAAATATGAGGACCAATGCCAAACAGGTACAAGCAGACCTCTCAGTCACATGGTTCTCCACTATTAGATAGTTCTCTTTCATCCTTGAATCCATTGATCTTTATGGTTTTTAATATTCTTTTATTTATCAGACGCCCCCAATTCATGATGATCTAAGCACCATCCAAATTTCCTATTATTTTGATCTATATCAGTAACTTTAAAATTCAAATCCAAAATCAGTAATGCAAAGCGTACCCTAGGGAAACAGTCAGGATCCATTGACAAAAGACAACTTCACAATGTTCTGAGAACAAATTGTCACACAAAAGCAAGAAGCATTGGCACCATGACAACAGAGGAAAGATCACCTGGGAAAAGCAGAGTAAATTGTTCAAAAGCAAGAGGCATTGGCACCATAGCAGCAGAGGAAAAAACACCCAGGAAAAGAAGAAGAAATTGTTCAAGTATAAAATGCATTTTCAAAATTTTAAAAATACAATAACTTTAACATAAAATATACAAGATCTGTTTACCCATACCAATCTCACTGCAATAATACAATGGGCTTACATGTATGAGTCTATGTATGGGGATAAGCAAGCCATCACCGCATATTGTGAGCCACTGTATGTGGAGGAGATCTACTTGTTCACATGGGATTCACTTGATTAGTAATGAAACAACTAGTTCCATCTCTCAATTCATATATTTGGGATGTTCTTTAACCCTTCATTGTTTTTCTTCAAGAACTTTGGTCATGATTGTGGGGTTATTTTTGGATTCTTTACCTGTTGGAGAGGATGGTGTCAGCAAGCCATTTACAATACACCATAGAAAGTTGGTGTAATGTCCCAGATTTTAAAATCTAAAACCAAGCGGGAATCCTTGAGAAAAGTGTTTTTTAACATTAATAAATTAATAATAATAATAATAATTTAAATTATTAAATAAATATTTAATTGTTGGCCGACTCATTTGAGAAGGCACCTAAATTGAAATTTGAAATAAAATTGTTTTTCCTGGCCAACCTTTCTCAAGTTGGCGGTTGCATTAGTATTTATTGGAAGTATGTCTTCATCCCAGATCATCACAGATTTGAGCTTTGAAGCTAAGTACGCTGTGGTAGGGACGTAGTCTCCTGTGCGCGACTTCAGGGTGAGGACGTAGTCTCTCCCCCTGCTATCTGTGTTTGCCTTCTTTCCCATTCGCACTCTTCTCTGAATTTTGCTTGGCTCGTGGTTTATATGAAATTCAACTATCATTGGTGGTGATCAACGATATATGCTCTGGTTGAGCCTCCGTCTCTGGCCATCCTTATCCCGACAAATCAAGTGGACGCGATTTGGATAGCGATCAGAGCAACTATCTGACCTTTCATTTAGTGCGCAACATCCATCTACAGTCAGCGATTGGTTGAACCACAAGGATAGAGAATCAACGCAGGATCACATTCACCACACCAGACTAGCGCGTGGAGAGATCTGAAAGGTATCCGCTTTTCAATTGCAGATTGGAGGCAGTGACACCACTGTCAAGGGCGGAGCTGGACATTGCCTCCCAGGAACTCATCGTCTTGGCCATCTGGACACGTCTGGGAGTGAATTGTCTTGGTTTCTCTAAGTTGTAATCTTCGAAAATTCTGTAATCATTTCCAGCCTAGTTTTTTCCAGAAGTATTCACTGTTATTGGGCGACTATCATCACCCTGGCTGTTGTGGATATTGTACATCTGTTTGGATCTCATTGAATCCATAATTGCATAGATAATGTTTTGAAAGAATTCATCAAACATTTTGGACAATCGATTTCTATCTTGCTGATTTTGGGACTATATCTCTTACAGTTGGGAAATTGAAATTGCTCGTTGGATTTTAATTTTAAATGTTACTACGTGGTAACACATTGTTTCCTAAGTTATTTAGGTTCTTTTGTTGATGTTTAATGGAATAACTGTAATTGGAAGGTAATAATTCTTCAAAATTTGCAATTTGAGATCTTATCCAAATGTTAAGTGCATTCCATTGCAAGTGCAATTGGAGTGTATTTGAAATACACAGCAAGATGTAATGTGACTGGTTGAATGGCAGTTTATGTTTAATACAACCTTCAGTAACTGAAGCAATTGCAAAAATCATCTGACAAAGAATCTATCTGCTTGGATGATATTGTACCAACTTCTTATTGGGCAGTTCAACTTCAGGGTAATAAGAGTTGATATATAGGCCATCTTGGTTGGATGAGCCCTCCACAAAAGAGCCAACAAACTCCACAGAGCCAAATATAGTCAAAGGCACATACAAATTTTAAGTCCCAAATTGGTTCCTCTAGTAAACTGGATAATAGAGCAGGACTCTCTAGTTCTAGATCTGGTAAAAGTGGTAGAAAGTGTTGATGTTTTTTGTAGCTATTAGGATTTTGATTTGGGCAGCTGTATGGTTATGTACTTTTATCCTAATGTTTTCCTTTTCACATGTACTGTAAAGAGAGGTATCAAGAATGCAGAATGATATTACCTGTATCATTTCATTTATAGGAGCAATTTTAGTTTTCTTATAATCAAACAAAATTTGTAGCTTTATTTGATCTTCACCAGCAGAAAACAATTTTATATAGAAAGTGCGATTGTATGGATGTTTTGTCTGTTGTTGCTTAGAAGTACTATATGCATGAATATTTTCATCTGATTTCTCCGTGTTAATAGAATACAAGTCTCTGATTTTAACGGCAATGCAGCCAGAGCTTATGATGGTGTTTATTAGTGGGGATTCTCCTCTGGTTATGTTCTGGTCTGTATCACCTTTCACAAATATAGGATTTGAACTGACAACATAAAACCAAGACTTTGAACATCTTTCTAAAAGGCAATCCACGAGGGTAATTAATGGTTTGTCATAACATGCAAATTAAGAAAATGATCTATAACTTCTAATTTTTGACATTTTTAGTTTAACCTCTCTATCTAATGACTTCTTATGTAACATCCCAAATATCCTAGAAAATAATAAATACATTAATAATTAATGTCCTTACCCTCTAATGGGCGCCCCATTTTGACCTCATATACTACACAATATGCAAAAAATAAACCAGATTATTTCCTAATTGACCTCCCAGATCTCTTCGGTGTACCCATTGCACACCAAGGTGCGATTGCTAGTTTAATTGAAAATGAATATTCTTAGTCCAATATAAACGGGCAAGTCAAATCCCATTAAAATTCAAAATCTCCAGGAGCAAAGGAGGATTAAAAAGTAAAAAAGAAAAAAGAAAATCTAATACAAACAAAGCGCAGTAGGTAGGTAGTAGAAAATATCTGTTTTACTTTTCCTCTTCGAAATTCCAGAGGTCTTGGATTCGACTCCCACCCACTTCATTGTAGGCGCCACGCTTACGTCGGGCTCAACACTACTTTCAGGAACTCATTCGCCCTCCTGTGAGTAACTTTCAGGGTATTTCTCGCATATTTTTTCTCAGGATTCTTTACTAGTTTTCAAGTAATTTTCAGCGATTTATGAGTCTTAAGATGTTTGGACAATCGAATTGCTAGAGCGCTAAAATGAATTTCTTATGATCTGTGCTTAAATTTTCTTTTCTGCATCAATGGATTTATTTGTTTTCTGTGAATAGGGACTTCAGCCTTGTTATTGCATGGTTATCAGTATTCCAAGGTATTTCTCTGGTCTAGACTTTATTGTTTAAGGCATCTTTTTAGATAACAACTTATTTTTATTTGTAAATCTTGATGGATTTTATGGTCGGCGTTTAATACTCTGGGGTATAAGCTTGAATCCCCATTATGTAGACATATTCCTGAGGGTGTTTGAACCTAGGTTGGTTGTTCTTAATCTTCTGTTATTAGCTAGTTATTTTTTCGCTATGTACGGGATTTGAACCTGAACCATTTATATTTTTTAGTTATTATTTAATTTCAATCGTTGGATGGAATTTTTTTTTATATTTAGATTTGAGGTATGCCCTTCCAAGGGTGTTGAAGAGAAGTGGTAAAATAAAGATAGCTTTATCTAGAGGGTCATGGGTTGAATTTGTTTTGAGTGTACTGGATTATAATTCTGGTTTTGGGTACATGGAATTAATAATACCATAAAACTAAGCATGTTTTGTTCTTTTTAATAATTCATCTTTACTATAGCAAGGCCAGTAGGTTTAGTCCAAGAGCATGTTGAAGTTAGGTTTACTAGTTTTCAGGTCTTTTCTAGAGTGCCTGCAGCGTGCCCTGTAGGAATTTGTTGTAAGTCATTGAGTACCTAAGACTTGAACTTAGGACTTCCATGTATTGCTGTTGAGTGCTCCACTACCTAGTCACGTATTTGGACTTAAGTAGAATGTGGATTGGACCTCTAACAAAAAGCTAAATTCGAGGATTTTTTGTGTTTTTTTTAATTTGCCATGAAATATGCAAAAAATGTGAACTGAAAGATGCTAAGAATCGATGCTCTTTGGTTCCTTACCTCAGAGGCGCAAGCCTGCCTGTACTTATCATGAGATTTACCCTAAATGAAAAGAGGCTTGAGCCGTGAGCCAGACACAAACTATTGGGAAAATTCTATTTGCTACATGGGTACTGCTAGGCCTTACCGAAAACCAGTGTATGCAAGTGTTTTACTACATTTATTAGCATACCGTATGTCCAAGTTCAACTGCTTATTGAGCAGAAATTGCCACTTTTATTATAAAACAAGTGGAGCTGGCAGCAGTTGTCACCTTTGAACAACTAGAACTTTGTTGTGATATGAAAATACTATCGATCACACACTTGGGCACAACTCATTTGATTTTCAAATAGTAATCATCAGCGAAAATGTGGTGGCGGGCTTGAATATATCGTATGGTCATAAGTTGTTTGCAACTTACCTTGTTCCCCCTTCTCGCATGGCTTATTTTCCAATTGATATTTTGATTAAGTTAAAAACACTATTAGTATAACACTTGGGCACAACCCATTTGATTTCAAATAGTAATCGTTAAAGAAAATGTGGTGGTGGGCTTGAGTCTGCCATATGGTTGTTTTGTGTGCATGAATTATTTGCAACCTAGAATTCTACCATTAGATGTCCCTTGGCTACTTTAAAGTGCCAAATAAAACCGGTAGAAATGGATAGGTGGATTGGTTTATTCATACTTCTAAATTATTACTTTTTATTTTGAAATATATTGTCTTTCGATCAGTCATATTACATCATTGCTTTGGAATCTAGTATTTTGTTGGTAGGGTAACTTAATCTTAAGAAATAGGAAGACAGAAGTTTTATGTGCACTTGCAGGAACTCTCCTCTTTGAATTCTTTGTTTTTCTTAGACAATAGTGAATTCTCCTCGATTTCAAGATATAGTTTTAAGTTTAATTCTTCTAATTCAAATTTTTGGAAATTTGCAAGCTGGACCAGTTGATAGAAGGGATGGCCAGAAAGCGTGGTGGAGCAATAAATGAGGCACAAGAAAACTCCTCTCAGGGAGGAAGAGTGTTGCAAAAGGACTGCATCAACCCTTCTATGGAAGGACAAGAAAAACTGGGATTCAATGGTCAAAATCAGAGTACTGTACAGCGCCGAATATTAAGATCTCATTATCATGCCCTCAAGACTTCAATTGCTGGTACGGTTTGTATTCTGTTGGTGTCTTTGAGTGAATGAATTTTCTGACGATTTTCTATTGATGTTAAAAAAATGAAAATTGCTTATTTTTTAATCTGAAAACCGACTGGCAAATTCTCATTTTATCCAGAGCAGAAAGAAGACATATTGAAAACAGATTCAAGCAAATTTGACTCTATATTTAGCAAGGTTGAAAGTTTGCACAATCTGGGTGAGTTTTACTGGCTTAAGTTTATATACTTTCATATTTAGTGTTTTTAATTTGTTGTGCTCTTTGTCTTGTGAACTGCTAACCTATGTTTTTCAAATATAGGAATCAAGAAAGTGTTCTTGTTGGTCTTTGTTATTCTTTTATCACTGTGAATTTTTCTTGTTATCAAACAGAATGTTTTGTTTTCAGTGCAGAAACCTCGTGAACAAGTGGCAGATGCTGAGACTCTCTTTGATATCACGGCTACGCTCTTTTCAACTGTCAAGAGGTCACAAAATAGTGATGGTGTAACTCCAGTTGATTTTATTAGTTCTATTCTAACAAATTATGCTGGCCAAACACATGCAAGCCAGGCTCCAGAGAGAAACGATCATATTCTTATATCTTGGGAAAAACTTGGGTGTTTAGCATCATCTGCTTTTCAGGATGCATCGGGTGCTTGTACCATGTGAGTCCCATGAGAAATATATTTAGTGCATTTGCCATTTTCAAGTTATACATTTTTCTTTGCTAAGACAATCACTTATATCCTTACAGGCTTGGTCCCATGGATAGTGAACCTAAGCAGAGGAGAGCAATAGTACAAAGAAAGCATACTAAGCCTACCGAGAGGACTCGACCTGAAGCAGTATGCATTTATGTGCCTAAATGCATCTTTTTCTTATTGTTACATGAGTAGGCATGTAGTTTTGTGCAAGATTACATTTCTCAGAGAGCTTTATATTTTTCTCTTACAACCGTGTTGTTCAAAAACCACCTGTAATTTACAGGTAAAAGAGTCCGAGGAAGAGAAATCAGAGACAGACAAGAATATGACAACAATGTTCAATATTTTGCGAAAGCAAAAGAGTGCTAGATTGGAATGCTTGGTTTTAAATAGAATATCATTTTCGCAAACTGTTGAAAATATATTTGCACTGTCATTCCTAGTTAAAGACGGCAGAGTTGAAATAAGATTGGACGACAAAGGCAACCATTTAGTTGGTGATTTTCCACTCATTTCCTATGTTTCTCGTGCGATTCTAGTTTAGTCTTTAGAATTTTGAATACTTATTTGGGCCATCTAATTTTTTCCATTCTCTGATCAGAGCCCAAAAATGCACCCACATCCAAAGAAATTCAAACTGGTGAAGTGGCTTATAGTCAGTTTGTTTTTCGGTTTGATTTCAGAGATTGGAAGGTACACTAAAGTAGCCTGTGTCTTAGGCATATGTATTTTAATTTTTGTTGCAAATAAATGTTACTAGTGATTCCTTGGAGATTTTGTCTTTACAGTTGATGATGGATGCCGTTGAGGGTGGTGCAGAATTGATGCCTCATAGAACCAATACAGATACAGTTAATTCTGAAAGGGCCGTGGAAACTCCAATTAGAAAGCTATCAAGAAATAGGGGAAGGGTGGTAGTTGGAACTGAAGATGCTGATGAGGATGATGGAAATTATGAAAGGCCTGCACGGAAGAAGAGGAATAGGTGCCTTCTATGATATAGGACATTGTATACTTGGCTCCTGTCCTTCGGGTGCTCGTTAGGAAACATCTACATTTCTATTATTGCACATGATTCCTTGAAAATCAAGAATTTATTTTAAAAAAGTTGCATGTGAAAATAATCTTCATCTTTGCAAATTATGTACAAGTCAGAACATGCAAATTTTAACCATTCAGTACATCTGCGCCCATGGTTCTGAGTCTTGTACAGCTGTTTGGTCATGTAAAGTTGACCCACTTTTGCAAGGTGAAATTTGATCTGTTGGATGATGAGCAACCAAATTGTTACACTATTGTAACATTTTCATATGAACTTCCTTTAAAAGGGTAAATCTTGATTAAATGGAATATTGGACAACATAAAGCAGCACAGCTGGTTACTTTTTAAGATTGTGACTTGCTTTTTACTTCGCACCTTCCTCAAGTACCTTAGGTACTTTGTTTCATGCCTTCATTCTGTTGTACAACGTAGGAACTGTGATATTATCATTGTAAATAATACCCCCAGCTTGAAGACAAACAGTTCAAGATTGCTGATGTCTAAGTATGTTGAATTATTCTAATATTGGTATTTCTATTTAGAGTATTCCATCTAATTAAAATGGAAGCTCAGATGTCCAATGTTCGGTGAAATTCCAGGTGTGGGCAAAACTGATAAAATGCTTATTCCTATTATTGTTTGGTTTGAATCCTAGTAGATTTATGCATGTTTAGAATCTATTGAATTGTGGAATAAGCATTATAAGCACTAATTATTTTTTTGGTTAGAGCTTAAATTTTTCCTTGACAAATAAATAGTTTGGAGGGACTTGGTTGACTTCATCAACTATAAACATTATGTTTTATTCCTGGTTGAGTTTTCTTAATGTATGCATTATAATAAATCCAGTTAATGGATTAGATGAAAAACAGAACTAAAATATGAACATCTTACTTAGGAACCTGCAGTGGTGGGTATATATTTTTAAAGTGATTTGTATTAGAGGGAAGAATTCAGAAGCACTTAACACGTTTTTCATCAACTCAGCATGGGATGTGAAGTTAAGATATTAAATTGAGAGGGAACAAACCAGATTTAACTTTTAAATTGGGAAAATTTGCAAAAAATCTTAAAAAACATTTTTTTTTCTAGATATCATTATGGTACTAGCTTGTAATATGTATGCCTTACATCATTATTGGCAGAAACTTATTTAAGAGCTTTTATACTGCACTCCTAAAGAATGTGCTTCTTTTGAATCTGTGTCCACACATTTGTGGTTCTCTTTGAGCTTCTTAGCGCATTCTTTTAGAAGGATTTGTTTGAAAACTTTTGGTGTTTTCATTCATTTTTGAATTGAGAACTTGGGCTGGAGAACGAAGGCTTCAAATTTTGTTTGAGCTTTTTGTTTTTCATGTAAGTTTTCGATCTTGCTAATAAAATTGCAGTATTGGTTGTTGATACATGAGAAGTATTTGATTATAATTTGAAAAATGATGATTTTATTGATTACTTGTTTCATATTGATTTCGAATGGATTTTGATGATTTAATGTTTTCTATTTCGTTTTCTTCATGTGAAGCCAAAATGTGAATAGATTTTTGTTTTTTCTGAGTAGTTCTTTATCTGTCAAGCTATCCTTTTAAATACATATGTCCATTGTGATTTGTTTCAGGGGTTACGGAGGCCTTGCCTATCATTGAACACTTTTACCTTTTTGGGAAAATTAGTTGATTAATAGGGTTGTACATTGTCTATTAATTTTGGACAGTTTTTGTTTGTGGTTTATCTGGAGGGCAGCTTTGATTGAGTGTTTCTTTTGACTATGTGTATACATTTATGATACGTTCTCTCTCAGCCTTTTAGTTTATTTTTTTATGAGGATGTGTCATGACATTTTATGTTGGCTGTCATCCTATCCTTTAACATAGGATTTGGGTTGGAGAATTGAGGTTTTACATTTGGTTTGCTTGTTTTTCTTCTTGTGTAAGATTTAGATTTAATTATTAATTTTGAAGTGCACATTGGTTGTTGATACAAGAAGTGTTGATTAGAGGTTGGTGTAAGGAGCTTAGAGTGTTTGTTTCTTTGGTTCCAAGTCTTTTTAATAGATTTTGATGATTTATGTGGGTGTTCCATTTCAATGTCTTCTACTTTGTTGTCTTCTTCTAATGTCAAGATGTGGAAAGAGATTTGATTTTGAATAGTTCTTTGGGCATTGAGGTTTCCTTTTGAATGCATATACTATTTGTGTTTTGTTTTTGATTTGTTAAGGCTTTGTCTTTGTGATTGGACACTTAGCCCTCTTTGGAAAGATTAGTTGATTATTGTTGGTATGTGAAGTTAGTTTCTTTTGATCTAGCATTGACAAGTACCATAGTAGTGAGTTGTATCAGTCAGGTGTGGTTGAAGGACTATTAAATTAGGTTGAAGGCCTAATTGTTTGGGTTGAAGGGTTGAAGGTTAGGGGGTTGTAGGAGGGTTGGGTGTAGACCCCTTAGCATATCGATTTTTTTGGATTTACTATTTTTAGGCATACAACATGTGTTCGACATGTAGTTGCATAAAGTCATTTTTAATTTTGGGAAAGTCTTCTTTGAAGAGGATTCAACAATTGAGATGTCTTATGGTTAGTCAAGTCACGTTTTTTTGTGATTATGATGAATTTTTGTAACATTTTTTTTTCTAAGATAATATAATTGAGAGATCTTTGTCCATCGTTTTTTCTTCGTACATTATTGGGTTTAACATGTAAATCTTTGTGTTATGTGTTTATTGTTTTTCATTGTTTAATTTTGCATTGTTAATTTTCACATTAGTTGGTATTAGAGCTTATGGTTTGTGTAGAAGTTATCTTTTTGAGAAGTAAAGAATGATATGTTGGAAATGTGTGCCTCAATCCCACAGGCTGAAACCTCTGAAAGGGCAAAGTCGGTGTGACATCGTTTGTGTCTGGCCGACTAGCAGTTGAAACCTTGTTGAAATTATTCAGGTCGCTGTGACCTTGCTTCAGTCTCACCGAAGGAGCTTATCGCTGTGACATTTCGTTCGGTATAACCTCTCATCGCTCGTGGAAACCTCTTGTCGATGGTTGGCGTTTATCAGATATTGGGGAGAGTCTTGGATGTTCGCTATGAGCTCTCAGCGATATGGATGTCTTGCCGACAATTTTATCCTGGAGACATCGGGGTGACTTGAACACTTGGGAAGAACTCTTGGCGACAGTTGGTGTGTCTCACCGACGGTATACACTAGAAGCAGCGCAAAGGGCTCGGTGTGAGGTCTTAGCGATGGACAAAAGTCTTGCCGACTGTTGTTTGGAGCTTGGTATGACTTGTGAGCCTTCAAAGTAACGTCTCAGCGATAGTGGTATGTCTTGCCGAATGTTGAATGCTTCGGTATAATCCTTAATGACTCGGTATGATCTCTCAGCAAAGGACGATAGTCTTGTCGACTATTGATCACTTTGGATACTTAGTGAACTTCGGTGTGATGTCTTGGCGAAAGACGATTGTCTCACCGAATGGAAAACTCACGTCTGTGTGATTTTGAAGCTTTGGTATGATGTTTCACCGATAGCGATAAGTCTTTGCGATAGCGATACATGTGATGATCGTCGATATGAGGTCTTGGCGACATGGCGAAGTCTAAGCGATAGCTCTCTGGACTCGATGTAACATCTTGGCGATAAGGATGAATCTTGGTGACATCGATGGTGAAGCCTTTGGGCATCGGGGAGACACTTCTTGTGTCTCACTAACATGCCAACATAGGTTGATCACTCTGACCGAGAGAAGACCATCCTACGTGGTGAATCAATAGCCAATCAGAGGAGCCGAATGGGAACCGCTAGCAGTTGGACTGTTGCGGCCGTTACTGAGAGGAAGCTCGACAGACAGGGGCAACATGGATATACTCTGTGATCGCAGATTGTGATGGGTTCGATGGATCGACGGATTGCTGTGTGACTGTATGATCAGTGGATGAATTCTATTCTATGAAGACTGTAATGTGAATGTTCTGTAACAAGGTTGTTCATGGTGAATACTGCTGTAAACTGACATCAGAAAGATAAGTCAGATATCTGTATGTAATATTTATTACTGTAATACAAAGTGACTTCTCTTGGTGTGGTGGGTTTTTCTCCCGTAAGGGTTTTCCCACGTAAATCTGGTGTTCATATGTGTTTGTCAAATACTCTGTTTCTGTTATCTCTTTCATGTGCATCTTAATTGGATTGTAATTGTAATATTTAAAAGGTATCTCTGCATTCTTCCCTGAGGTTTTGACGTTAGGAGAGTTGCTTCCGCATCTAGCTTTCCTTACAAGTGGTATCAAAGCCTAGCCAGTTGTGTTATCCTTGTGGGTACGTTGGGTTTTTTGTGTCAATTTCTGCTCAGTGGGAGTCTTGTAGAAGTTTGTCAATTTCTAATTACAGATTGAGATGGCTAGCACATCAGGAAAGATTGAAATAGAGAAGTTCAATGGCAACAATTTTGAATTGTGGAAACTTAAGATGGAAGATCTATTGGTTGATCGTGATCTGTGGCTTGCTGTGTCTGGAACTAAACCTACAGGCATGAAGCAAGAAGATTGGGACCTTGCAGATAGAAAGTCTAAGGGGCTGATAAGGCTTTGTTTGGCAGACTCCGTTCTTCTGAATGTGCATGAAGAGAAGACTACATCTTCCTTGTGGAAGAGACTGACATCTATTTATTAGGGGAAGTCTTTGGTGAATAAACTGTTCCTGAGGAAGAAGTTGTACACTTTGAGAATGCAGGAAGGAGGTTCTGTAGCTGATCATTTGAATGCATTCAACATGCTAATTGCACAGTTAATATCTGTTGGTGTGAAGATTGATGAAGAGGATCGCCGTATGCTTCTATTGTGTTCTTTGCCAAACTCGTGGGATCACCTGGTGATGGCTATTGGGAGTACGACATCGAATTTCAAAATGGAAGATGTTGTTGCATCTTTGTTATTAGAAGAGATGAGAAGAAAATCTTCTGAGATGGCGAAGGAGGCTCTTGCTGTTAGAGAAAGATCGAAAGAGAAAGGCAAGAAGAAGGACAAGAAATCTAAATTGAAATCAGAGGGGAGATCAAAATCTTTTGGAAAAAAGTCCAAGGTGAAGTGCTGGAATTGTGGGCAACCTGGTCATGTCCAAAAGGATTGTAAAGAGGAGAAAAAGAAGAAGAATTCTTCCGATAATGATTCTTCTCAAAGTGATGTAGACGCCTTCATTGTAGCCTTGGCTACACAGGCATCATATGATGTCTGGCTGATTGATTCAGGGGCATCTTTCCACATGACATCTCATAGAGATTGGTTTACGAAAGTATGAAGAATACGATGGTGGAAAGGTGTACTTGGCAAGTGATTCAACTTTGGAGATTGTTGGCCGTGGAAGAGTCAGAATCCAATTCCCTGATGGATGAGTGAAGGGAATCAAGGATGTTATGCATATACCAGGTCTGGCTCGAAATCTACTGTCTGTCAGTAAGTTGAATGATATTGGAGTGCAAGTCATGTTCTCGAAAAATGGCTGCAAGATGACTAGAGGCTCAATGGTGCTAGCAAGGGGTGCTCGTATTGGTACCTTGTACAAGCTGGATGCACATGCAGTTCAAAGCAACAGTGTCTCTGTAAAGTCACATAAGGCTACTCATGGAGGAAAAGAGGGAAATGTTCCTAATTGTATAAACTCTATGGAAGTTAAACTTCCAGCAGAAAAGACTATGCTCTGGCATCATAGGCTAGGCCACATTGGAGAGAAAGGTTTAAAAACCTTGAAGAAAAAAAACCTAGTTGAGGGGCTTGAAGATTGTAACCTTGATTTTGAATTCTGTGAACATTGTATATATGGAAAAAATCATCGTGTTTCATTTTATTCCAGTCCTCATAAATCTTCTGGTTTGCTAGATTATATTCATTCCGATGTATTTGGTCCAGTGAATGTTCCTTCTTTGTCTAAGTCAAGGTACTATGTATCGTTCATTGATGATTATTCGAGAAGAACATTTGTTTATTTTTTGAAAAGTAGATCATAAGTGTTCAGTCTGTTTAAGGAATTTAAGAACCTTGTAGAAAATCGACTGGAAGAAAAATTAAATGCTTAAGGATTGATAATGGCGGTGAATTTTGTTTTGATGATTTCGAGAGGTATTGTAAAGACCATGGGATTAAAAGACATAAGACTACACCTTATACTCCACAAAAATGGAGTTGCATAAAGGTTCAATAGGACAGTGATGGAGAGAGCACGAAATATACTGAGTAGTGCTGGCTTGGAGGAGAAGTTATGGGTTGAGGCTGTTGCTACTGCATGTTACTTGATTAATCGTTCTCCAAATTCTGCTCTTGTTGAGAAAACACCTTTGGAAGCGTGGTCTGGTAAGAAGCCCTCTTTAAGACATTCGTGTTTTTGGCTGTGAGGCATATGCTCATGTGTCGTATGAGAAAAGGTCTAAGTTGGAGAACAAGGCTGTTAAATGTATTTTTATTGGCTATAGTGCTGGCATAAAATGATACAAGCTTTGGAATCCTGATACAGAGAAGGTTGTATACAACAAAAGTGTAATCTTTCATGAGCTAAAGCCTTCTACCTTGGATCTGCAGTCAGAGACAAAGTCAGAAAACAATAAGGATGTAGTTGAAATTCCTCTACACCAGATAAAGAGGAATTGAAAATTCAAAATGTACCTGAAACTGAGGAGAGCTCAAACAATTCTGAAAGTTCTGAAGAAGAAGAACCTCAGCCTCAACAATTGAGGAGGTCAACTCGTGAAAGAAAACAACCTGAGAGGTATGGGTTCTCTTTGATAGATTCTACTTGTGCCTATGCTTTGATTTCTAGCACTGATGAGCCTAGGACTGTAAAAGAGGCAATTAAAATGTTTGATTCAGACTCTTGGTTGGAAGCCATGAATGAAGAAATGACATCATTAAAAAAGAATGACACTTGGAGTTTGGTGCCTTGCTTAAAGGCGAAAAAGCCGCTGGTTGCAAATGGGTATTTAAGAAGAAGATTGGTCGGATGGTAGTGTGGAAAAATATAAGGCGAGTTTGGTTGCGAAGGGTTATTCCTAGGTAGAGGAATTGATTATGGGGAAATATTCTCCTCAGTAGCTGTGACATCTATCAGATTTCTTTGTCACTTACAGCAGTGACTTAGAGGTCAATAGATGGATGTGAAGACAACATTTCTTCATGGTGATCTTGAAGAAGAGATTTACATGTCCCACTGAGCACTTTGTTGAAAAGGTAAAGAAAAACTTGGTTTTGCAAGTTAAAGAAGTTTCGTATGGGTTAAAGCAGTTACCTAGAATGTGGTTGGAAATTTGATACTTTTGTATTGTCTTTGGGATTTGTGAGATCAAAATCTGATCATTGTGTCTATTACAAAGTTGAAAGTGATCAAGTTCTTATTATTGCTCTCTATGTTGATGATATGCTATTCATAGGCAATAGTAAGTTGATGATTTCTGATCTTAAGTCTCAGTTGTCTACTAAGTTCGAAATGAAAGATCTTGGTGTAGCAAGGTACATTCTGGGATGAGATAACCAGGGACAGGAATAGTAGAAAACTTTGGCTTAGTCAGAGTAAGTATATCAAGACTATTCTAGAGAGATTTTGCATGAATGTTTGCAAGCAGCTAGTTGTTCCATCTTGCAGGGAACGAAGCTATCTGTGAAGACTGTCCAAAATCTCCTACTAAGATGGAGGACATGACCAGTGTACCCTATGCTAGTGCGGTTGGCAGTCTTATGTATGCAATGGTTTGTACAAGGCCAGACATTGCCCAAGCAGTGGGAGTTCTTAGTTGGTTTATGGCTAATCCTGGAAGGACACATTAGGATGCTGTGAAAAGAGTTTTCAGATATTTGAAGGGCACTTCAGAGATGCTTTGTGTTACCATGGGAACTTGGGTTGAATCACAGAGGACTCTATTCGAGGCTATGTGGATTCTGATTGGGCAGGGGACATTGATAGTAGGAGATCCACTAGTGGATATACTTTCATGTTAAATGGTGGTCGATGAGTAAGCGGCAGGCTGTAGTCGCTTTGTCCACTACAAAGGCTAAATACATGGCAGCTACACATGCTTGTAAAGAAGCAGTTTGGTTAAAATGTTTGTGTTCTAACATTGGTTTTGATGCAGGGCAAATAACTATTTTTTGTGACAGTCAGAGTGCAATTTGTCTGGCAAAGAATCCTACTTTCCATGCCAGGACGAAACATATAGATGTACAGTACCATTTTGTACGAGATATGGTGGAGGATGGAAATGTCAGTTTGGAAAAAGTTGATACTCTGGAGAATGTTGCAGATGCATTGATGAAGCCAATGAGCACAGACAAGTTCAGGTGGTGTGCCAATTCAATGGGCCTTAGTGCCCATGATTTTCAGTAAGTTTTGTTGTGCTTTGGAGCCTGTGTGATCTTCGTCAAGTGGGAGATTGTTGGAAATGTGTGCCTCAATTCCATAGGCTAAAACCTCTGAAAGGGAAAAGTCGGTGTGACATCGTTTGTGTCTAGCCGATTAGCAGTTGAAACCTTGTTGAAATTATTCAGGTCACTGTGACCTTGCTGCAGTCTCACCGAAGGAGCCTATCGCTGTGACATTTCGTTCGGTATAACCTCTCACCGCTCGTGGAAACCTCTTGTCGATGGTTGGCATTTATCGGATATCAAGGAGAGTCTTGGATGTTCGCTATGAGCTCTCAGCGATATGGATGTCTCGCCGACAGTTTTATCCTGGAGACATCGGGGTGACTTGAACACTCAGGAAGAACTCTTGGTGACAGTTGGTGTGTCTCACCGACGGTATACACTTGAACCAGCACAAAGGGCTCGGTGTGAGGTCTTAGCAATAGAAAAAAGTCTTGCCGACTGTTGTTTGGAGCTCAGTATGACTTATGAGCATTCAGAGTAATGTCTCAGCTATAGTGGTATGTATTGCCGAATGTTGAATGCTTCGGTATAATCCTTAATGACTCGGTATGATCTCTCAGCAAAGGACGATAGTCTTGCCGACTATTGATCACTTTGGATACTTAGTGAACTTCGGTGTGATGTCTTGGCGAAAGACGATTGTCTCACCGAATGGAAAACTCACGTCTGTGTGACTTTGAAGCTTCGGTATGATGTTTCACCGATAGCGATACATGTGATGATCGTCGGTATGAGGTCTTGGCGACATGGCGAAGTCTGAGCGATAGCTCTCTGGACTCGATGTGACATCTTGGTGATAAGGATGAATCTTGGCGACATCGATGGTGAAGCCTTTGGGCATCGGGGAGACACTTCTTGTGTCTCACCGACATGCCAACATAGGTTGATCGCTCTGATCGAGAGAAGACCATCCTACGTGGTGAATCAATAGCCAATCAGAGGAGCCGAATGGGAACCGCTAGTAGTTGGACTGTTGCAGCCGTTACTGAGAGGAAGCTCGACAGACAGGGGCAACATGGATATACTTTGTGATCGCAGATTGTGATGGGTTCGATGGATTGACAGATTGCTGTGTGACTGTATGATCAGTGGATGAATTCTATTATGTGAAGACTGTAATGTGAATGTTCTGTAACAATGTTGTTCATGGTGAATGCTGCTGTAAACTGACATCAAAAAGATAAGTCAGATATCTATATGTAATATTTATTACTGTAATACAAAGTGACTTCTCTTGGTGTGGTGGGTTTTTCTCCCGTAAGGGTTTTCCCACGTAAATCTGGTGTTCATATGTGTTTGTCAAATACTCTGTTTCTGTTATCTCTTTCATGTGCATCTTAATTGGACTGTAATTGTAAAATTTAAAAGGTATCTCTGCATTCTTCCCTGAGGTTTTGACGTTAGGAGAGTTGCTTCCACATCTAGCTTTCCTTACATGATAGGGAGCACACTTACTAGATTGGAGGCTTAGAAGTTTGATGGTTCCCTCTGTGGGAACTAAAGGTTCAAACTTTATTGGTGAAGGATGGATGCGCCTTGGCTCTTAAAGGGATAATGTAAAAACCTTTAGCCATGACTCGGGTGGAATGGGATGAAAAGGATAGCATGGCTAGAGAAAAAATCCAATTATCTCTAGCAAATTTAGTTCTATTCAATGTTGCAAAGGAGAAAATGTCAGATGACTTGTCAATGGCAAACAAAATTATGTTAAGTCAATAGTTGTATAATTTGAGAATGCGTGATAGTTCATCTATCATAGATCAGTTGAATGATTTCAATACATTGATAAGAAAATTGGCTTCAATAGGGGTGGAATCAAAGAATAGGATGAGGCTATAGTATTGTGCTCCTTGCTTGAAACTTGCGATCAACTAGTTATGGCTATATACATTTGTATGGTTTCATTTTTAGTAACGAATTTTAACTGATAACTCATATTAGTTTACTTTAAAAAAAAATTGTGTTATAAATTTTGATGTTATAGTGTCCTTTGGGGTTTGCGTGGCGGGGCATTACAAGCTTAGCTCATATTAGGAGGCCTATGAAGTTGAATATGCAAGCAAGTGGAGAGCATCATGGAGGAGATGGGAGCTCTACATAAGAATAAGATGTGTGAGTTTGTGCCATTTCTAAATGGGTGCAAAGATATTGGGAACAAGTGGGTCTTCAAATTGAAAAGGAACATAAATGATACTTTGGAGTGGTATAAAGTCTGATTGGTGGTCAAGGGGTATGCACAAAAAATTGGTATTGATTTTGATGATTTTTTTCACCTACTGTATGCCTAAGGATAGTTAGAGTTGTTTTTTGCTCTTATTGTTAGTCTTGATTTGGAGTAGAATAATTACATGTTAAATCAACCTTATTATATGGTATCTCGCTATGGAGATTTATATGCAACAATTGAAAGGTTTTGAGGAAAGAGATAAGAAGAATCTTGTTTGTAGGTTGAGAAACTTGCTGTATGGTTTGAAATAGGCATTAAGGTGTTGGTACAAGTGATTCAGTTCCTTCACAATGAGTTTGGTTTTTAGTAGACACAAGGTTGATAATTGTGCCTACTTTCAAAGGTATGCAAGTGGAAGTTTCATTATATTGATTTTGTATATTGATGATATGTTGGTAGCAAGTTCCAACATGCACAAAATCATCCATTTGAAAGCTCAACTTGTTAGGGAGTTTGAGATGGACTTAGGCGATGCAAATTAGATTCTTAGAATGAGGATACATAGAGACAAAAAGAACATGAAAATTTAGTTGCCACAAAAAATTGTGGATAAGGTTTTGTACTACTTCAATATGTAAAAAACACGATCAGTTAGTACCCCATTTCATGTTCATATTAAATTCTTTGGAGCAGTTCCCTAGCATTGAAATAGAGAGAGCACAAATGCCTTGTGTACCATACTCATCACCAGTTGATAGTACAAAAGATAATTTTTTTTTTGAGGGAGTACCATTTCTATTTGAGTGATAACTGGTTACACTCATCAGAGATTGTCCAATATTGTTTCAATATATTTTATGAAAATTTAAAATAAAGAGAAATATAGATGGCAAAACATCTCATATGGTCAAATAATTGTACATGACAATTAAGTAATGGTCGAATGTTTTGTTGGATATGTAGGGCTCACAAGGAAAACAATATTCAACACATGTGGAGCTTTTTTGAAGTTGGGCATGGTAAAGGAGAACATGATGGAGTTGGAGCATGTGTGAAAATAGTACTTGCTAGAGAGCAACTAAAATTTGATAATGTGGCAAAATATAGAGACGCACCTGCAATTATGGATTGGGGTAATACAAAATTATCTAAGGGATCAAGTGAGAACTCTATAATTTGATTATTCTTTTAGTTAGTTGAAAAAGAGAATATTCTTACTCGACATGGTTGTGAGAAAATTAGTGGATCAACAAAATGACACATTTAAGAGTTAAAATGCAAGCACATGGACTATATGCACAAGGGGACTTGCTAGATTTTGTCAATTTTGTATTGCAGTGATTGCGAAGCATGTGAAAATACATAATGGGTTGAACAATGGAAACAAGGAGCCTTGCCACTTGCATAAACACATGATCAACATGAAACAACAATTGAAGACGATAATCAATTGTTTGCATTAGATGACTATGATCATGTTTCAAACCTTGTACAAGAAGGTACTATACTTCTATTTATTTTGTTTTATTGCACACACACACACACACATATATATATATATATGTGAATTATATGTCACACTTTATTGAATTAAATGATTTTTTTGGACATGTGTATGTTGTTGCACCCAAGGAGAATGAAGATGATACATAGTATTGGTTGGTGTGACGTGTTGAGACAAAACATAAGTTGTTACATCCTAGAGTAGATGATGATAACTATGAGTATCCAATAGGTTTTGTGGTTGTTGTTGGCACCTAGCTACACAAATATCTAATAAGATTTTTTTTTGCTTGCATTTGAAGATTATGAAAGACATAAGAAGATTAAAAACTACTCACATTTGGTTGTGGAAACAAATATAAAACTTGTAAAGTTGTATTGTGACATATTTGGCTCTCTTATAGCTCATAATAACATTGAGTTTTTGATGATAAGCATTGTCTTAAGCCTCAATGGATACCAAAAGAATGGAGGCAAATCAAACATGGCGAGATAACTCGATATTTGGGTATTCCTTTTGGTTTGGGAGTTTCTCTTTCTAAAATGTGGACTTGGTTCTTAAATAAAATTAAGAGTAAGTTGTTCAATTTTGGTAATAAATTTCTGTCCTTAGCTGGCAAGATTCAAGTTGCTAATAAGATTCTCATTGCTTCCCATGTGTACTACTCTTGTTAGATGCCATCCAAACAAGGTTATGGAGAGCTCAATATAATAATTCGTAGATTTTTGTGATACAAATGGGATGGTAATGGTGTGTTTATTGCCCTTCATGGCCTTATTGCATTCAGTCAAAACATAAAGGATGCCTAGGACTTATTGACCCCCAAACCCAAGGGACTTGCCTTGCTAAAACATGGATAATTAGAGTTGCTAGTGGAGATGAACCATGGAAAATTTTAGTTCGCCAACAAATTATGGAAGCTTCTATAAAGAAAAAATGGCAAGATGTTCGTTGGCTTGCTAAAATGCTTTTGTCTCCATTCTTTAAAATCAAAGATTCTTTCCCTCTCCAGTCTATTTGGAAAGCATGACAAAGAGTTAGTAAATTTTTAAATTGGAATGACTCTTCCTTGTAGACGGGGTTTAGTTTTACTTCAATGTCAATTTGGTGGAACAAACTAATTTCTTATCATGATCAACCATTGGCAATAAGTTTCCCAAGACAAGCTCACTACTTGTTTAAGAAGGGAGTTAGACAATTTAAAGATCTTTGGGATTTTGATATTTTTGATTGGGTCCCATGGAATAGAATTAAGGAGTTGCATGGGTTGAGTAATAATTACAAATAATTCCTTATTTTTATTAAATCTCTTGTTTTAGTGGATTGACTATGAAGTTATGTACTTCAAGGATTGCTATTTCTTTAGAGACTGGAAATGACTATCTTGTAGTGATTTTAATCATTTTCCTTTGAAGAATATTTATTTGTAGTTGCTTCCCAGTTGGAATCTTTCCCATTGTTTGAATCATAAGTGGAAATGCAGACTTAGCTCTAAATTTTGATCTAAATTAAGTGCTCAAATATGGCATTCCAAAGCTGATTTTGATTCACAAGTGTTGGTTTAGAAAATATTGCATTGCAAGCTACTTGTAGGGGATAGATTGAAGTCTATTATAGTCCAACCAACGAACTGTCCTTTTTGTAAGGGTGCTGAAAGTTTGAAACACATTTTTTGGGATTGTTTACGTGTTAAAAGGCAATGGTTACAGTTTTTAGAGATTTCTTTGTGATTTTTTAATCATGAATTAAACTAGAAAGAAGCCATCTTTGGCTTTGGTATGCAAAAGGATGTGATTGTTGATTCTATTCGACATCTAGATTTAAAAATATAGGGATAAATAGATGTGCTGCAATGTTTTCTAATAACTATTATCAGGTAACTGGTACTCTAAGACTTTACTTTGACATTTGTCTTTAGGTGTCTATTCTTTTTTCGTAGATCAAAGTTTTATGTAAGAAGAATGAGAAGGCTAAACAACAACTACAACAAATTAAAAATCAAATTGTGAAGTTTCAACTGGGTAATAAACTTGATCATTGTAAAAATGTTATATAGCTCTTGAGATTGTGTCTATAAGTTGTTGTACAAGTCATGTAATTTGTATTTCATGGATGATATGTTGTACAAAAAACATTATTAAGCTCTTGTAATTGTGTCTTTTGTTGTTGAACAACTCTTGTAATTGTATAGTTTGCATGGTTTTTTGGTTGGCTATGTTATCCAACTACTTCTAGTAGCTCTATTCTTGTAAATTCTTTTGCTTTTTTCAATATCATTTTTTTTTTTTGTAAATCGCTAAGTAGATTTATCTTCATCATTTTATATATTCTATAAATTAAGGGATTTAACAAATCACACCATTAAAAATTTAATATGATGTTGCTTTAAATATGAATTTTAACCATGAGCCACAAATGCATGCCATAATTCTTTAAAATGATTTGTGTAACCCTACCATTATACCCTTTTAAACTACGTAGGCAAGACATGCCGACTCAATGTGGAGAAAAATGTGATACTTAAGGAGGACGAGATTTGTTTATTAATTGTTTGTTACTATGAACACAAATTGATGACCATAATTTGGTGGGTGATTTGACTCTTGATGATTGGGGGTATTTGTGACCAAAACCAAACAATACAAAAATTTAATGTTTTGACTCAAAAAAGTTGACCTCATAAAGGATTTCAAACTTTCTCATCCCAATTCCTCCAAACTCTCTTTTTTCCCTCACCTTGTTAGGGTTTCAAATTTTCTAATTTCAGCATGCCTTTCCTCCAAACCCCTTTTTTCTCTGACCTTGTTGAGATTTTAGAATTTCTCATCATGGCATGCCTTTCCTCCAACCCCCTCTTTTTCCCCCACCTTGTTGTAATTTTAGAATTTCTCAGCTTGGCACACCTTTCCTCCAACCCCCTCTTTTTCCCCCACCTTGTTGTAATTTTAGAATTTCTCAGCTTGGCACACCTTTCCTCCAACTCCCACCTTTTCCACTTACATTGTCAAGATTTCATACTTTCTCATCTCAGCATGCATTTCCTTTGACCCCTTTTTTCCCTTACCTTGTTGGGATTTCAAGGTGTTTTTTTATCTTCTTCCCCCTTTTGGTATGCAAAGTCTCAAAACTTTGTCGTTTGAACAAAAAACTCTACCCACCTCCCCACATGGGTTAGAGTGTCATTAGTGATCTTGAAATGGATGCAATTAGATAGTGGAAGACTTTCAAATGCCTCTTTATACTTATGGACCCCTTAGAGACATGACTCATGTACAATAACATATGGTTGTTATGCAAAGGGCATGGTTTCAAGTGCATGGTCATGTGGATATGATGCAAGTAAACACGGATATGATCGTACAATTGTAGACGACCCTGGTTCTTTTCATAAGATGCTTGATGATGTTAAAAGACAAATAAATGCATGTTTTTAGCTAAGAAAGAAGATAAAAAAGGTTACAAAGTTGAAAACAAAAGATAAAGGGTTACAAACTGTTGGAGCCTAAAATTTCATGCAAATTTTAGGTTCCCATAATATGAAACTGGATTTCAACACTCAGAAACACAGGGAGAAAAAGCACTGGCACGTCTTAGGAATTTTGTGGATGTTGGAAATCTATCTGAGGAAATTCTCATGTAAATATTTGTGCCACTTCAATCCAAAAGTGACAACAAGGGACATGTCATTAGCTCTTGCGTAGAAACTCTTGCATGTATTTCTGATCGGATAAGATGGGAGTCTTAATTCAGCCTGTTGATGAGATCCTTTAGGCTCATGGATTCCAAGCATGAAACTAACAAGAGACTTGTATGGCTGGTTTGCTCTTTATTGGACAAATTTTGTTTTGTCGAGAGAAATTCATCATAAGTAGATTCAGAAAATCAGGATCAACAAACTGAGCACAAAGAAATAGTTAGGAATGAGGGAATTATGGATTTAAGAAATAGCTGTGATAAAGACATTATTATTTCTCCTCAAAATACAGGAATTCATTTCCAAAATAACTCTGGAAAAGGCGATGGCTGAATCAGATTGCAGTGATTGGAGGCACGGCTGCAAGTAAAAAGAAGGGAAACTTGTAAATTTCCAGAGGTATCATCGAAAGAAGGAAGACGCCTCCAAATTACACTTCATACTGTGATATTGGCGTTGCAATACAGAAGGTAACTTGCGCACAGGCACCCACAGCCGGAAATGCATTCAGCACTGTAGAATTGGCACAACAAGCAAAGTGATAGTAACATAGCACTTTGATCAAAGAACGATTCAACACAGTAGTGCTATTAAAAAATATGCTCAGTTGGGAACATTGCGCGATGTTCCACATCAAGAAGGGCAGAAGCAACATACTCGGGATCTCATAGGTTGGGCAAGGTTACAGATTTGCACTCCATTCATTCAAATTGAATGAGCAGCTGACATAAGCCTTTTATCTCATAAAAAACGAATTGCTGGAGTCATGATTTCATGGGATATAAATGGTGAAAGAAGGTTGAGCGAAATAAGAAACATCTATGGTGGGAATTCAATAATATAGAGTCTGATCTTTAAAAACGCCTTATGTGCAACAAAAATACCACTAATTCTTGGGAATGCACGAGTTTTCCTCCATTTTGTAGAGGCATTTGTGACCGAGCATTACAGTAAGAGTTTTGCAGACTAGAAGTATCTATTAAACTCAGGAGCTGCGAAAGGATAAGTCAAGGTGCCAAACACAAAAATGCCTGAAGCTGAGAAAGATGAAAAGAGTGTTGAAGCTCCGCTAAGGGAAATGCTACCATACTTCGCAGAAAGAACAGAGGCGAAAAACCCTAAATATATCGGTGTGACGATAAAGGATCGGAGTGAAATCCTTTATGTCTCTCTGACCTCACATGTCACGCCGATGGAAACTCCATCGGGAAGAGAAGAAATATCGGTGGAAGCATAAAGGTCTCATCGATTATTCAGGTCACCCCGATATATGAATACATGTGGTCATAATACGGAGAGAAGATTGAATAAAATGAGATCATGCTGAGGAAAAAAGTATTACTGTGAGGAATCTAAATTTCGCATTTAACGAACGAATTATATGATGAATACTTTGGGAAGGTATAAGACTGAAAAAATTATTCGGATTAAAAACGTTGAAATAAATGTGCAAGGTAAGTATATCATCTTGTGTGAAATGAAATTGTGAAGTATCTTTGAAATATTTTTTTACCAAGGGCGAGATAACTATTTTACTTAGAAAATATTTTAATGAAGGAGAGTAAATCTTTTCATGGAGGAAATTAAAGGAAAAATAAAGTTTTGATGGGAGATGATTTTTACTCAGAGTATTTTAATCTAAATAAAGATGAACAAATTAAATAAAAGTAAAATACTTTCATCATGAGGGTAAGACAATTTCACCAAGGAGGTTAAAGAACATAAGATTATTTATCCAAAAAGTATATTATTCATTTGGGTGAAAATTGTCAACAAAGAAGCTTAATGAGTAAATCAAGATTAATTTTTACAGGCGAAGATGATGAAGATTTAAGTATTTTAATTTTCCAAAGGCAATTAATTAAAATATAACGAAGAGCTGCAGCGAACAGATAGCAAAAGGTCACAACTATTGAAGATATATATATATATATTTTTGATAAAATCAAATGAAGAAGGGGATTAGATTTAGGAGTTAGAAATAGGAGAAAATCAAAATAGGGGATGCATATAATGTACAAACTTTTTTGAAGCAAAGCACTGGAGATAATGTTTTAATTGGTGAAATCCTTTCTTGGTGTTCAGTTGTTGTGATGCGATTATTGATATTTTTATCTGGTTGTCTCCAACTTGAGGTCTTTTAATTATTTAAATTAGTATATCAAGTATATTTCTGATTTATCAAAATGTATTATCACTTTTTTAATTATTTAAATTAGTATATCAAGTATATTTCTGATTTATCAAAATGTATTATCACTTTGTGTGATTTAATCAATTGGTGTTTGCAAGTCAGATTTAAATTCTTTTGAATGAATCACAGTGATTTAAGGATTTCTTTTGGATAATTGAAGAAGAACCTGGTAAGAAAATATTCTAGCACAATTTATGCAAGTCATAAATTTAGTGAAGCTTTATGCTAGTCATAGAACCTCATTCTTAAAGTTCCTAACAACTAGAGTTAAGCCAAAAAAGGGAAACACATATCATTCTTGATTTTTGACTCCATTGCCCATGTGGATAGAAGGCACTGATTTGTCACACCCTAGAAAATAAATACCATAAAACAATACACTTTTATTTTTCATGTAGTAGGAGTAGGAGTAACTAGCAAGCTATCATCTATTACATTTGTGCCACAGTGATAGATCCATCAATTCAATCAAGTCATACAACTCTAAAGCTGCTTCAATTATATAGGTGCACCCACCTAGGTCTGACATAGCCTGAAGAGAAGAAGGTTCAAATTCATCATTTGGCCTTGTACGTTAGCCAAAAACGTTGTGAGAGCTTGGCAACCTCTCGTGGTTCAAACCTGCGTTTTTGAGACCTAACACAAACTATGAGGCTTCCCTCTAGCAATAGGATTATGACATTTTTTCCATTGTATTTTTTTGGGATTTTCTCCCAAAGGGTATGATACCATATTGTATTCCTTAATGAATATTTTAATGTGTAGACATGGTATCTTTGAATGTATTTATAAACATTATATGAATTTTTTATGCTTATTCATCTTTTTGGTTACATTTGTTGATTTGAGTGTTAATTTTGACTAGTTTGTCAACTAGAAAGTAGTAAAATTACTTGTAAATTTTTTGTAGGGAATCTTATTAAAATAACACAAAGTGTATAGGCTTGTTCATGAATAACTAAGGTATGTTTGGTTGAATGTTCCACAACTTCATTTACATATTGTTTGCATGCATAGAGTCTAACTTATGTGTGGAAGTGAGAGGTATAGTTCTTATTTTTACCTTCATTAAGGTATCATAAAGTGGGTTTTAATCAATGTTCCCCTTTGGTTCATAAAACTTTAGACTTTGTTGCCTTTAGTAAATAAAGGCATCCATCTACTTTTCTTTTAACAACACATTCAAAACAACACAAATCGATCTTCTTTTTATATTGTGTTGATTTTGTTATCTTTACTTTCATGTCTAGATAGGGGTTACCAAACATTACTTTCAATCTCTGTACTTGGTTGTTCATTTGCTTTAAGAAGGTTCACAATCCTTGTATTGTCAAAC
This sequence comes from Sequoia sempervirens, assembly GCA_007258455.2. Taxonomy (NCBI): domain Eukaryota; kingdom Viridiplantae; phylum Streptophyta; class Pinopsida; order Cupressales; family Cupressaceae; genus Sequoia; species Sequoia sempervirens. Next base: position 71,331,507 of record VDFB02109042.1, on the reverse strand, counting down.
TAAAATTTAGGGATATACAAATATGAATATTATGTGCAATGAGTATAGTTTGGTTTACAGTTTATTTTCATTCCCTATAGTTATCTTTAATACAACACCTTAGTGAATACTCTCCTTGGTCTAGCAGAGCCTAAAGTTGAAGAAGACATTACCCACCTTACCAAATTGGTCCATCAATGCCCTTGCATAATGATATGGCAATGATCTTTTGCTTTGAGTTAGACACTCTTCACACTTATAAATTACTTAGCTTCAAGGATTTGGGAGTCTATAACTTTGAGCATCAAAAAATTGTATGGGTGGCACCTTGATTCACAAGCATTCTTGTTAAATAATCCAATGTTTTTGCATCCTTTTGTTGGAGTGAGCTCACTTTATATAAAACATCCTACATGATTGCAACTAACATTGGCTCATCTATAGATGAAATTATAAAGCAATGTGAGGGAACATAAGGCATTTACAATGCATGACATGTTGATCAAAAACTTGTAAATGCTTTTTCTACTTTTGATGGTTAGGGTCCTCACAAGAAACAAATGCATGGAATATGGACAATGATTGAAGAGTGGCAACTCATTCCCTATACCTAGACACCCATATTGGTTTTGAGACCTTAACATGCTTAGTAAACATGAATTTGATAATATCCAAAAGGAGTGGTTGTACCATTTGTCCATCCTTGTGGCTTTTAGTTGATTTCATAGATTCCAATTGATTAGCACACAATCCTACATGCAATAGGGAGAATATGGGCCTTGACTTGGGCAACCTATTTGTGGGGCAATGCATTGCATTTGATATTGTTTTGTCCCATTTTTAAAGAATGATAATGAATTCTCCCCTTAGGATGGTTGTAAAGGCATTGTTGGTACTTGAAAGTCATACTTAATTCATATGATAAGGCATGCACTCTCTCATGTTATTCCCCCATCTTAATCAACATCATCATTGCTTACTCCAACTAGTGTTGCAACATTCGACATCAATGCATACACAATTTATGTTGTCCTTTGCTTACGATTAAAATAGATGAATCCTCTTAAGGGACACAATGACAACATTTTAGGAGAGTATTATCTTTTAATGCATTCTAATTGACCAAATGTGTTTCATTGGGACTACACTATTGTCTCATATTGATAGTTGATTGCATGAAGCATTTCTAATGTCCAATCAACTTCATTTTGGTGGTAATTCTACTATCCTTTTTGGTGATTTAGGTTAGATATCCCTTGTCAAATACATACCTGCGTATGCTAGCACTTCATATGGGGTGACATTATGACATGGATTTGACACAATTGCTACATTGAATAATATCTTTTGTTAACAAGGTAGTGATTAGACACAACTACAATTTCATAAAATTTTAGCCAATACTAAAATGTGAACCAAAACTTTTTTAATTGGGAATTGTACTTATGTCATGCACCAATCCTTTCCTCAATATAGATTCTTGTATAGCACTCCTTTATACATTTGTTTACAACAAATATCTTGGTTTCTCTACATAATAAACATATGCTAGAGTCCTTGGGGATACTAATTGCATGTTGTAATGTAGAACAAACAAGGGGGGAATTAGTTACAAATCTTGAGTTTGAGCAACTACCTTCCATATTTTTTTGTTGTTGGGAATAAGGTGTTTCAACCTTAGAGTTCTAACATTGAATTATTATTGTATTTATTTGTTTTAATTAATAGCCTACAATGTCATGTCATCAAGTGGGACCCACTGGCTGGGTGGCATCCTTGTTGGAGGTGATTGTATGACACATATTCATAACATGTGGAGGTAGGCATCCCATCTTGGAATCATGGACCTAGGACAAGTGGTGTCATATTCTATGACGCATCATAAGGTATATTTTGAATGGAGAAAGTGTGGTGCCTTAAGTGGGATATGACAAAAGTATGAAAGAATAAGTGTGATAGTCATGTTTGACTTATTCTTTGAATGTTGAATGTGTTGTAAGTGTGACAAAATTTTAGGACACATGTTATATGACATTTGTAAGGTTTTGTCATAACCCACTAGAAGCATGACTTAGGCGCCCAAGCTTGGAGAGAGGTTTGGCATGTTATGACAATTGTAAGAAATGTAAGAGAATGTTGTGCATGTGTCCAAATCATGTTTATGGCATGAGTTATTATTGCCACATGGGTTTGGATGCCTAAACTCTTCTAGAAGCCTTTCAAAGCTTGTATCTCCTATAAATAGGATGCCTTGCATTATAGAATGCATAGTTTGTTTGCAGGTATTGAAGTGCAGACGGTTTGACTCCTAAACAGATGTTTGGTGTGAAACATTTGTTGAGGAAGCATTGTGTTTGGGGTGTATTGTAACTCTTTTTTGAAGTAATACATTGGTACTATGCTTTTGGAGGGTGGGGTTTTTTACTCGAAAGGGTTTTCCCCACGTATATTGTTGTCCCTTCTATTCTGTCTTTCTTCCATTCTATTATGTTTCTTGTACTGTTATGCTATTGGAATTCTCTTAGATCTAAACTTACATCAAGTTGTTCTATTTCACTATTCCTATGTGTTTCTCATTAATTCAACTGTTTAAAGGTGTTAAAAAGAAAGTTTTGCTATTCACTCCTACTTAGATTAGTGTAGGAAGTTGCTTCCTTGATCACAACTTCCTTTCATTTTTGTGTGCTTCCCAGATGGTGATAGTCACTTAAAATCTATGGATTGTTGTTGGACTTCCAAATGGGGTGCCAAGAATTATTGTAACTACTATCTATAAAAGTGATAGAAAACCTCCTAAACTATTGAGCTTTGTTGTTATAAAGTTTGAAATTTATGTAGGGTTTCCTTGTTATTCACATCATCCATACCTAGTGAAAGTTTCCCATGTGACTCATGGTGCTTGTCTCCAACCCCCCTCAAGATGTATGGGCTTTGACGATCCATAAAGCCTAGGGTTACACTTGACAAGGTGTTGATAGATGTTTTTCTTGTTGATCATCAAGGTTTGGTCTTTACTACGATTGCATTGGTTCAGTACTTGGGAGATTTGTGCATCTCCTTGACCTTTACCTTTCAACAATATGCCCACATGCAAGAAAATACATATGCCTCTCATGAAATGGGAGGAGTGCCAACTCATGGCTATTGTAGCATCACTTTGATATCCATTTTTTCCAAAATGACTTCAAACCATTGAACTCTACCATCTATTTAATGCATTATGTTCTTAATCAAATACAATATTTGTTTTCATTTGTAGCTCTAATATTATTAAAATAGCAACAATAAATACAAAGTTTATCTTTGTACAAGACAAGCCCCTCCCTTCACCCCGTCCCTAATAATCTCTCAAGTGATGTGCAACAAACCCTCATCCACACTACATACAAACCAGGTGTTGAAACCACACCCTAGACTACCTAAAATGACAACCGATATTGAGTGAGCTAACCTTCCTTATCAACGATCCATACCATTTTAATGAAAATATCATTTCTTTCTTAAAAATCAAAATAAAATAAATAATGATAACTCATGTCCTTACTCATTTAATGCCTAAGTACTCCGCTCATTAAGTTTACTGTAGCATTTTACCTTTTTTGTATTAATGACACTTTTAGATTTTTCTTTTTATAAAGATGTGAAATGAATGGGCCCCAAGGAAAGTAAAATCAGTCACTCTGCTTTGTTCATCCAGAATTCTACAATTTCTTGCTCTTCAGTTTCAATTTTGCTATCATTTAAAATAATTTAAAAAAAAAAGTTCGCCTTCTGGGTGTGTTGTAAAATTACACTTTTTATTTTACAAGAGGTTTACACACATAAAAAAATTAGTTATTATTCTATAAATTGTACATAAATATTACAAATCAAAGTGTTTGGCTGAGCAACATCCATAAAACTATTGGTGAAAAAAACCCTTCATTATTCTTCTCCAATAGGCCAGCTACCAAACCCTTAAACAAACACCAAACCCTAAAATAAAATAAAATTACATCCAAAGAAAAAGCATGATAGCGAGGGAGTCACTTGGTGATGGCATAGATGGCATAAATAATGTTAGCATATATTTCTCTTTGTTAACAACAAACGTTGATCTACATGCATAAGCTAACTAAGCAACAACTAGTTTCCGTCAATTTCTCTTTGTTAACAACAAATGATGATTGATAGTTAGTTTGCTTGCTTTTCATCAATTTCTCTCTGTTAGCAACAATATGTAGGGTTGAGTCTAGAAAGAGAGGGTGAGCCTACAATCTCAAATTAGACCTAGACATGTAGATTTGATCCCAAATAAAGCATATAATCCAAGGAGTTACATAGACATAGAGGTATGAGTAATCTAGGAGCATATGCAAGTCTAAAGAGTGTTGTTCTCGATCTTGTAAACATATTTTTGTGGGTTTACCTAGGACAACATATCTCCTTGTGGCATATTGATAGCCCTTCCAAAATATTTATGTGCAAGTCTTCAAATATTAAAAAAGAGTAGAGCGAATGAAGATCGTTCAAGCAAACTGTTACCTAATTTTCACCCTTAGGATCAATTAGGTAGAATATCATGTGACAGAGGTTTGAGAAGGCCAAATGGAAAATTTGCACAAGGGAAAAAATCATGAATTTGATGCCAGGTTGCAGGGACCTCAGTTTGGAAGCCTGCCTTGTTCAGGTTCGACATGAAAATCTTCTAAGGGCAGAGTCGCCAAGACCCCAGGAATGTCACGGTGAGTAGGATTCGCCTGCAGGTCCCTATTGGAAAGACATCGGATCGGATCTTGGCGACAAAAGGTTTTCACTTCGGTGAAGGTTCTTTTCTTTGTCCAAGGTCTCGACGAATGCATCAGGTCTCGCCGAAAAAACAACGTAAGATCTTTTTGGCGTGTGTGTGCGGGTTTCGGAAAGAGGTCTCACCAATCGAGGATGTCTCACCGAAGTCAGGAGATCTCGGCAAAGCAAGCGAGCTTCACTAGGAAGTCTCGCCGAAGTCACAAGGTCTCCCCGATAATCAAAAGGAAGCAAGTTTCAGGACAGGTTTGGCCTACAAAAAGTCTCCCTGGCACAAAGGAAAGAGGGCCCTCGGTATGACTAAGGGATCTCGCACAAGGTACCCCCGAAACAAAATGGAGCTCGGCAAGAGGCAAGGGGCTTGATAAAAGGTCTCAGTGAACGGAGACGGTCTTGTCGATCAAAGGGAGGCCCCACCAAAACAACGAAAGGCCTCGATATATTTGCCTTCGGCAAGAGTCTCGCCGATTGTGAAAGACTTCGCCGAGAGAATTGGATATCAGTGTAAGGTCATGCTAAAGTGGAGATGTCTCACCGACAACAAAAGGAGCTCGACGGATGATGTTGGTTTTAGCGAAAGATGGTGGGATCACCATGAAGTCTCAGCAATGCGAAAGGTCTTGTCGATGTAGAAGGAGCTTGAGGGGGAAAAAAGAGGTCGGCAAGATGTCTTCTCAACGGGATGGAGCTCACCGAAGTATTTTTGGCTTTGCTAGGAGGTCATGCCGAAGTCTCATGGAAGTGAAGCAGTTTCGGCCAAGGGATAGTGGTCTTGGCAAAATGTTTTGCCGAGATGGAGAGGTCACGCCGACACCAAGGGGAAAGTAAACTCATTGCCGGGCAGGATGGAGGCTATCGCCATAAGGTCTGGCCGATGGGAAAAGTCTCCCCGACGCAAAAGAAAGAGGGCCCTCGACATGACTAAGGGTTCTCGCCAAAATTTCTCGGCAATTATAAAAAGTCTCCCCGACCTGAGGAAGTCTCGCCGAATCTAGAGCGTAGCGGTAGGATAATGAAGCTCGGTGAGAGGTCTCACCGACGCATGAATGTCTCGCCGAGGAGTGAGGAGCCCGACGATGGGTTGAAGTGAGCTCGGAGAATGAAAAGGAGGTCAGTAAGATGTCTCACCGACCGAGTAGGTTTTGGTCAAAGTAAAATTGGAGCTCGCTAAGAGGTTGAAGGCCTCACCGTAATGTCCTGCCGACCCAAAGGGGTCTCGCCAATACAAAATGAACTCAGGGAGTCTCGCTAAGACGTCTGGCCAACATATAGAGAAGAAATCTTAGCAAAGTGAAGTGAGCTTGGAGTGAGAGAAAGGTGATCGGCAAGACTCTTAGAGCTCGCTATGACTCTTGCCAATGATAGTGAGTTTGCCGATGGCTGCAGAGAAGCATAATCGCATCGGGGAGACACAATTAAGTGTCTCACCAACATGTGATTCTGGTGATGAGCTTGTGACCACCCGAGACAACTTGCGCGACGATTTGACCAGAAGAAGAAGAAAATCAACAGGGGCGAAAGACAACGTGTATCTGTTGTAAGACCAGGAGCATTCAAGCAGCTCGACAGGGAGGTTAGAAAACAGGGCATGATGTCAGGATTAGAATGAATGTAGTAGCTATGGAATATTTGAAGAAGGCTTCCTCGGGCAATCTTTCACACCAACATGGACAGCCAGGACACGCAAGCTGCAACATTAATTCATCCAAAAGATATGAGGATAGATCTTTCTGAGTCTGATATTTTTTGTAAGCCCTAAGGGGTCGACACACTGGTGTATATAAGGTATTTTTTTTGCCTTTTTTTAAGGAGTTCATATGTATGCTTTTCTGGAGTCTGTGACCCTTTTGTAGTCCTCTCTCAGACTAGCACATTTCCGTAATTCAACTTGGAGCATAATATACAAAATCTACCTTGTTCATCATTGATGGCCCATCATTTTTCCTTCTGATTCTTGTGAAGTATAGTGCATACTTTTAGTGATTCGCTGAGCTACTTAGTGAAATATTCTCTTTCCTTATAGCTTTTGTTTCATGTCGTGCCTTTCTTTGCAAAAGTAGCATCATGTAGATTACAAACTTTGTTTACTTAATCTTGCACATGAGCTTCTAATTTGTGAAAATCTGTCTTTCCTCCTTGAAGGCATGTGCATGTCAAACCTGTTTGTGTGCGTGATCTACATGATCTTGTTGTGCAGTCCCATGGATGTCACCAGTATTCAAGTGTAAATCGAGTATCTCATTGTTCCTGTCATTTTTGGTGTATCACCCTAGGTTTTAATTTCCATTGTCTATGTTTTCTCCTTCTCCCTTTCCCTTCAAAGAATCAGTAGTTTCAGTGACACCAAAGGAAGCCGGCCTTCTCTGGAGGTTCACTCCAATTTCAGGTGACCCACAGCCTTGGAGTGATCCAATGTTTCACTAGAAAGCTTAGTTTTACAACTTTGCATTAGGGTGCATTTCTAGGTGACAACACAAACTACAACTTCTAATTCTACATTATGTAGGGTTGAGTCTAGATAGAGAGGGTGAGTCTACAATCTTGAATTAGATCTACACATACAAACTTAATCCTAGACAAAACACATATTTTGAAAAGTTACATATATAAAAAATACCAGTTTCAAAACATATACCAAACAAATTCCAAAAACTTCAACAAATACTTTTAATCATTGAACTAAATACCTTTATCTTCTATTTACTTTCCATATTTATTTATTTTAATTATCAAAAATACTTACCCACATCTATGACACATCAAATTTAATTTAATTATATATATATATAATATATTTGTTTATATTAACCTAAACCACAACCAATTTTTTTCCTTACAATAGTCTTCTCCTATAAAGTAAATTTAAAACTAAAAATGATTTAAAAACATGTTGGCACATTTCACTAGATTCTCTTTTATAAATTATAGTATATCACTTTAAGTGGATAAGGAATGTTCTATCTTTTTTTTTAAATATCCTTTCTTTTGAAGAGGGGACATTGAATAATATATTTTTTCCTTCATAAAGTACCAATTTTGAACCTTATTATGTACTATACTAGCACTTGCACCCATGGGCGGTTCAAGGAAAATGCTGATAGGAAAGTGAAGGTGTGGAAGTTAAAAAAATTAACTTGACAGAACTGGGAGCCAAACACAAGCATAATTGTAAATACAATAACAACAAGGAGGAAGTAAAACAATAGTGACAACATGTTAAGTTGCATCTTATCGATGGCTAGAACAGAGCAACATAAGGTTTGAGTTTCTTTCAGCCAACATTTGAGAAAATTGAAGCCAAAATTTATGCATCCTACAAATATTTTCAGTTCTCCATTTTTTGATTTTTTTTTCCTCAAACAAATGTCTTATCCTTGACAATATTGATAGCTAAATCTATTTCCATTACATCAATAGCTTGGAAAAAATGGAAGCACCTATCCTCTCTAGGAGCAACAAATAACACTGTAAGTGGTAATATTCATGGTCCTTCTGCGAATTCAATAACTTCAACACGACCAACCCACACGTATGGAGATATGATGTCCATGGCTGGCACCTTATAGCAGAGCAACATTGAATCCAAGAATTTAACGATACATGGATTTGAAGGAACAGGTGGACTTGCTTCACCATCAAATTAGCTGGTGGATATGCATTTTTAGGACTGCCCCCTTGCTGAGTGCACTCTATAAATATTGAAGCAATAGTACATAGTAAAATAACTTAAATGGAGCTTGTATCAACTTGCATCAACATCATGAAGAGATAATAAAGGAACTGTGTGTTATTGTCATATGAATAGTTCACAGTTGTCCATGCATATCATTGTCCATATGAGTACACAATACATAATGCATTGATTACCCTTGTGATTGAGATAATATGTGGAACTTGTGATATAGAAATTCACTGTTACTTGAGAAGTTGTGAATTGAAGTCACTGTTGGAGTAGCATAGTATGGGCAATTATTATGGTAGCTCATCGAATGCAGCTAGCCTTATTATATCTATAGGATTCTTGAGTTTGATCAAAGAATCCTTACCTATTCTAGTTAAAGTTAATTGAAGTGGACAAATTTTTTTGTCAAGTTTTATTATTGTTAAGGCCATATAACGATGGGCTAATGATTGCAAACTGTCATGGCTAATTCCATGAGTACTGTCAGCTAGTAACCTGGATGAATAAATAGGGTTGGTGAGTTTGGGGGATGAGCCTCACCAGTTGTAAATCAATAATACTATGATGATATTAATGGCTTTGTTGCACCCTCAAGTTCAAATAGCCATGTGAAGGAAATACCTCTTAGTGAAGCATGAAGCTTATGAAATGCAATATAAGGGCTACAAGCCAAGGGTGGAAATCAATACTATTGTGCTCTGATAACAAAACATTTTCTAGAAGAATAGACCAATCATAGGATGCTAGATGCTCTTTTTAAATCACAATCTTCATAGAGATCAGATGAAGTTTTGAAAGGCTTGGAAATCTTGAAGGAAAATAAAAAAAATAGAGAGAAACTCAGAAAAATCAAACAGGGTCCCCTGTTCACTGGCTGCAAAATTGTTGCTATAGAGTAACGATTTTTTGTTCTCTGTTCTCATACATTCATCACAAAAGACACATTAGCCTTCTTTTCTCACATAAGGAGGACTGCAGTGTTTACATTCAAGAATAGTAGCGTTACATAACTACTGCAATACTTGGATTTTTGTACCAAATTTATTATAGCATGCCACTACATTATATATAAGTTCACATAGAAAGGGATGAAAAACATTATAACATTTGATTGTAAATTTGCGGTTAGTCAAGGCAAAGGGTGTTCCCACAATTTTTTTTAGAATTTGGGGCTTCAACCATAGTTGGGATAATAGAAGGAGGACAAGAAGCACGTCAAATGAAGGGGAGCGATGAATCAGAAAAGGCATGAAATTTGAAATGAACAAGAGGCATGAATCTTACCTATTCAAACAAGAACCAGTGCTAGTGTAGAGCTTTTGAACCTTAGAGGCTTTCAACGGTAGAGATTGATGGTGCCTTCATCTGTTAACAAGCCGGGGCATTTATGGAAGTTTGAGGCAGCGATCTTAAGGCGATCAGGGAATGTATAAATGCAGATTTCAGAACAACATCCTCTGGAAGGACGAATGTAGCCGAAAGAGCTATTTTCTATGGAGATTAGACATCGTCATTAAGGTGTGGTGTATCCAATGCAATATTTTGTGAGCTGCATTGTGTCGGTGCAAGAAAAGGAGAGCCATGCAACATCCGTGCCCTACATTTGACAGCTGCTGAATTCTTCAACTCGGCAAAGGTTTGAGTGGCATTTCCAAAGGCAATATGATCTTCTTGCCTAGTCAGCAGCAAGTTTGCAGTGAACCAGACACTGCTTGACGGCGGGCGTTCCTGTTTCAGGTGTGAGACAGGTTTTCAGTCAAACATTGCACTAGGGATCCCAGAGGTAGAGCCTATCGGCTTACTAAATATATATAAAATAGATTATATGGATGCGATTAAGTGGGAAAGTTGGAGTATTCTAACAATAAAGATTTGTATTTGATTTTTTTAAAAAATTGTTAGTTACTTTTATAATATTTAATCTTGATTAGTATTGGGGTGTTTTTATCTTATGTGAAAATTAATGTTAATGGTCTAAAACGTGCACATGATTTTTGAGGATTAGAACTTATTTATGTACAAAATGTTAGTGTCCTAATTTGTTAGTGTTAAAAGGACTTTTTTTTATTATAGGGGCATTAATGTTCAGTCTCTTTAAAGTCATGTTTTATTTGTTAGTGTTAAAACATTTTTCCCTACATCAGTATTGGTGTTAAAAGACTACAAAATGTATGTTATGTCTTTTTAGTGAGTCCTTTTTAATGTTAAAGGTCATTCATGACCTCTTACTTATTAATTTTAGGACAATTTGTTCAAAAGTGAGTGCTATTAATAAAATTCTATGAAGTACATGTTGTATTTGGAAACTAAACCTAATTGGTATTTCAAAGGCTTTAAATGCCCTTTATTGTTAATGTTTGGTCATTGAGCAATAGTTGAAAGTCTAGAAAGTTTACATAATTTCTAAGAAGAGGACCCTATTTGTGTTTTAGATGTTCATGTTCTTACTTGTTAGTGTTGGTGAATTCTATATGATGTCTTGAGCCAAATGCTTAGGAGAATTTGATCCATGAACCCCTACTAATACTTATTATTTGGGTAACAATACAATCAAATCCTAGTATTAAAATTAGATCTTAGAGCCGAGGATGGTTTTTGAAAATTATTGAAGGAGAGGGTGATGGCGGTGATGATCCAAAGGATGATGATGAGTTATCCTGGTTGTTCGATGGTCTGCAAATGCGTTTCTACCTGCTGGGTAACTAGGAGAGGTTCTTTTTGCTTCCCCTTTGTTCTGCTAGTGTGGTCTTTTCGCTGTTGTGTTGAGTGTTTCCCTGTTGGTATTTTTCAGCCCCTAATTGATTGCACTACTTGTATTAGTTGGGGGATGATTTTGTGATTGTGGAAGACTTGTTTCTTCTTTCCTGTTCTTAGCTACTCCCTGGAGTCTTGCATTTTCTTGAGGCCTCTCTTGGATGCTTGAATGGTGTTGCAGTTAGGGTCTTGGCTTTGGCAGGTTTCATGTCTTTGCTTTTCCTTGGCGAGGGTGGCTCTTTTGTGTGCCATCACATTTCATCTATGGAGCTTATCAGTTCCACAAGCTTTGTTGATCTATAACTTCTCCTTGAGGTCGATGGTTTGGTTGTGGCTAGCAAGTTTTTTGTGTTTGGTATGTCCCTAAAAGTGTTGAGCATAGTGCTCTTTTTCTCCAAAGACAATGATCTATACATGCTTTCATTTGTAGGTAGCAATGTTTTGATTTAGATTTTGTTGGTGGTTGTTGATTTGATGTCTATGGTGGACTCTATGGCTCAGTCATTAGTTGTTTTCACTCTGTCTCTTGCTGCTAATTCAATTGCTGGAGGGTGGGCGGTTGTTAGATGTTTTTTCATGTGTTCTCTTTGGTGCCCTCGCGAGCCTTTGAGGTATTCTACCCTTTCAAGTGCCTTCTTCGCTGCTTTTTTTGGGCTGAGTGTTTCCGTCCCATCTTTCAGGTTGCTCTGCATTGTCCTTTTCTTGCTCATGCTTACGGCTATTTTTGTCCTGTTTAGGGACTCTGGTCTTGTTGGGGTTTATGGGCTATATTAATGCTCTGTGCTTCATTGTTTGAGTTGGGTGTTTTGTTCTCTGGTTCTTCTATCTTGGAGTTGCATGTTATTTCTTATGTGGGTTTCAAGTTTATGGTTGTCTTACTTTGGTATTTAGAAAGCATATTTCAGTGGACTACTTTCTATTTCTTTGGTTTGCCTTAATGCCTTTGGTGTATAGAATTTGTTGGAGGTGTCTTGCCTTTGTCGAAGTTTTAGGGTGGTTTTCTTTTACTATTTGTGTGATGACAATAGGTTTGTTATGTAAGTTCTTTTGGTGGTGGTGGGGGCAATGCCATGTTTTGAAGATGATAGTTTCTTGCTTTGGTTCCTTCAAGCAAGGTTTGCTCAAGGGTTATAATTTATGCAATGTTTATGTTCATTGCTCTGTGTTTCTACCTCAAGAGGTTTGGAGTTTTTTAAGGAGATGGTTGTGTTGGCTTCAATTGGAGCTGTTATTGAAGCTATTGTGGATATGTTGAAATTGTGGTACAAGGTTTCCTTTAAGGTCCTCTTCAAAGGATTGCTAGTTCCTTTTGTGGAAAGATTGCAGATAGTCCTCAAGGGTGTTGTGGACTCCCTAGTTTCAAGAATCTCTTTGGTGCGATGGCTTTCAAAGTTCTTGTTGAAGGATCTATTGCTTTTGTTTCTCTTAGTTGCTAAGAATTTTCTCTCTAGTAGAGTGTGTGCTTTCCTCCTGGATCTTCAAATGGTGTCTCCTATTGAGGTGGAGTCCTCTCCTTTTGAGGTGGAGATGGGTTTTGAGGGTTTGGTGGGTTGCTCATGCTTCTTCTATAGGTCTTCTCCCTTGTTGCTCCAATTGAGGTCGAGACCCTTCCTATTAAGGTGGAGTTTGGGTTACTAGGGAGTCTTTGCTACAGTGGACTGGGTACCCTTAGTAATTTCTCCTATAGAGGTGGAGAGGAAAATTGGTTATTGGAGAGGAAAAGTTATGGCTCAAAAATTTGGTTTTTTGAGCAACAGGTTTGCTACTCGTTGGTTGTTTCAAGGAGCATTGATGGGCTCAAATTTTCTAAAAATGCTAATGTTCTTGTGGTTTGGGCTTGGGTTGTCTTTCCTACCCTTGGGGTGGCTACTGTTACCAATGAAGCTGGTCTAGACTAGAGGGAGCTCATCTCTCATATTATTGAACACTAGGATTTGATAGCTAATGCCAAATAATGTTATTGTTCTTGCTCTATTTTTTGTTTTGGTTTTATGTCTTTCTTAAAACTTTGGTTCATCTAGATGATAGTTTTAGATTGTTACTTTTTTTTTGCTATGATTTGGTTTAGAACTTGCTGGACTATGGTTAATATTTTATTTGGCTTGCGTGCCATGTTTTGGGATGGTATGTGGTATGCTTATGTTTTTGATTATAACTATAATGATCATGTGGATGCAATACTGGTAATTTAGCCTCCGAGCCCCATATGGCTGCTTTTTAGTAGTTAGTCTGGTTGCTATTTTTTGGGTGTGGCTGGTGTTGTTTCCCAACCTATCTCATTTCTTATTGTTTTAGCTCCTTTTGTTACTATGGGATTAGGGCCCTTCCCTACTTATATAATAAAAAAGAAAATCATCACATTTCCAAATAGAAAATGGCATAAATAACTCCCAATCTTCTTATTATAATGAAAAAATTAACATATGTAATTTTGTGATCTCTTTCTTATTACAACAATGATTGTATTACATTCAAATGATTATGCAATATCAACAACTACAATAAAAACAATCGCTCATATTCATACCAATAATAATAGAAAATTGGACCAATACATTATGACTAGAATCTGCATCCAATGAAGCTCAAATGCAAACTTTACATGAACCGCCCTTCAAAATTAATAGGTTTTTTGTCCTATGATATCCTCGCTCAAAAATAAGTGCTCAAAACATTTTTTGGGAAAAAAATTGTGTAAAGTGTAGATGATGATGCTAGAAAGTGTTGAACACCCAAAATATTGAGGGGGGGTGAATCAATATTTTATTAAACCATTCAACTATAAACCATCCTATCATTAAAGCATATCTAACTATAATTAAGAATGCAGACATGAAAAAGAACATAACACTACATGACACATGAACACCAAGATTTTTACGTGGAAAACCCAAAATGGGAAAAACCATGGTGAGGATTAGCTCACAATATATTATAACCAGTTATAAGATATTATAGTGGCTTACAGCTAGGACTCACTGTCCTTGAAGGGCTCACAACCTTAAATACTTATAAAAATAGAGTGTGGCTCATTGCTAGGAGGTGAATTGATGGAATACACCTTTCATGTGCTAAGTTCGATTCCAATTAAGCTCTAACATACAAAAACCTGCATTGGTTTGCAGTTTCACAACATACACTGCAATTTTGTCTTGATACAAAACTCATACAAATAAGATTACATAATAACATACTATCACAAATCTCCACTCATCACATCTCTCATCTACAATACAAAAATGTTTCATATATATATGCTACTACATCCACATACATCAATTAGGTTGACCTAATTAGATGTATACATACTTAATTGAAAAATAGCTCGTTGGCCCAAACCTTGAAACAAAAAAAACATGCAAGGAATGATTTAGGTTGGCACATACCTAAGAAAGATCTCTTTAACACCCACAAAACATATTAATCTTCATTCCACTTATCCAAGTATAAGGTCGGCCAGAAGGAGACTTGATCACAAAAATAGGCCAAGCAAACCAACATCAATCATCCATAAGAACATATGAGTGTGCACCATTTGGAATACATGTAGAGTTGGCACCTGTAAGCCATCTCCCAAAGTTGTAACAATTGGATCAAAGTACCAGATAAATATAGACCAAATAACTCATACCACTATGCACAGTTAGAAGCAAAAAAATGTATGCCAAACTTCTAACATTTATATCTTTTAGCCCATTCAACCAAAATTGCTGAAAACTTGTTCATAGATGCATTTAATAGTCTTGAATAACATACTAAAACCACATAGGCCGATATTCTAACATGAGACTCATACTATAGGTCTGGGCATTTGGGGTTGAACAATGGGTATGTTGGTAAATATAGGTTTAAAATTTTGGAAAATACAATAGTGAAGTAGGGAGAGGATGGAAGGCACAAATGATGGAGAATTCCATATCTTATAAAATGGAGAGAAAAGTAGAGTTGGAAAGCAATACTTAAACAGTGAAAACACATAGTGAATGAGACCAAGGGAGACACAAGAAAAAACCTAATATGTGCAAAATTAGATTAACAAGAAACATGACATGACATTCTACTATGTGTGAGCTTTAATGTTGAAATTCTAGAAAATCCAGGTTGTATCCTTAGAGAGTGGACCTTATTTGTGTTTCAAATGCACTTCATTACCTTGTTAGTGTTGAGAAGCTCTTCCCTATGTGGTGCTAGTCTTGAAAGTCTCCAAAGTACATGCTATGTTTGGGAACTTAACCTTGTTTTAGAGGTTGTTCATGCTCTTACTTATTAGTGTTTGGATGGTGCACCTAGTGTTGAAAGTCTAGAAAGTGCACACTATGCCTAGGAATTGGAACCATGTTTGTGTTTCAAAAGTCATTCATGTCCTTCCTTTTTAATGTTAAGACACTTTTCCCCACATGAATGCTAATGTCAAAAGTCTAAAAAGTGTAGTGTTTAGGGACTAGACCCTATATATTTTAGAACTTATTCATGCCCTCACTTGTTAACATTCAGATGCTATATCCATGTAAGAACAAATGCTTATAATTTAGAAAGTGTCCAATACTATGAAGAGCTCCACCTTGCTGATTTTAATAGTCATTCATGTATTTATTTATTACCATATGTGCACTCTTCTTATATGAATGCTAATTTAAAAATCTAAAAAGTACATATAATTTTTTTTAATGTTCTTAAGTTGTTCATACCCTATGTAAATGCTAATATTAAATTTCTAGAAAGTGCAAGCTAATATGAAAGTACAATTTGTATTAAAAAACTAAACCCTATTTAAGTTTCTCTAGAACATAAGTCAGTTAATACGATATTTGGAAATGCAAGTGATTGGAAATTAACTTACAAACAAGGTAATTTTCTAGTCATATAGTGTTAAGTCTAGCCCATAATTATTTTTCAATACCATTTAAGCTCATATGAGTGGTTTTTTTCGATGAATAGGTGCCATAATTACTATTAATTTAGAAAATAATATTACACATATTCACAAAAAAGGGTGGGTGGTAAGAAGGCACACCATGAGAGTCACATGGGCCTCACTCAAAAGCACAAACATATAAAAAATAGAATTAAAGCCACTAAACAATGAGAGAAATGCCAACAACAAGAGGAGGGTCCTTGTCATCCAGTTTACCCAATACATTAGCAGGGTCCAAGGTGATGTCAAGAGGAGCCCAACCATCATCATCTTTGCCTTTATCCTCTTGTTGAGTGGGAGAAATATTCATATCCAACCACAAGATCCACTTAGAAGAGTCTGCAGGTAGCCAACTAGGGGCTCTGCCAGAAGGCCAACCAGAGGCACCACTAGAATCCCCCTAGAAGGCCACCCCAAGGCAACCTGAGGAGGGGGAGGAAAGCATCTGTGATACTATGAGTTGTTGTGATGTCGATCCCAAGTGGGGGAGCAGGGACATACCACTTGAGAATTCTGGGTAGATCCACTCTTGCCCCAATGGTGGCCTCGAGAAGGTGAGCGACCTCGCGAGGAGATCAAAGAAGACGACATATGAGAAAAATGCAGGGGGCATTCTCCTAATGGTCTAGGAGCTCACAGAGGCGAGCCACTTCTAGTGCAACTTTGTTAGATTGTATCTAAATCTACATTAACACATTAGAGAATATAGTAGCTTTAGAAAAAGTGAAACACGCTTATCATTCTGGATACGGGGAAAATAATATAATTTCTCTTTCCAAATGCTGAAGAGTATTTCCACCTTGAAAGCATGCCAAATATGGGTATACTTGTGGGGAATGCGAGGCCAGTCCCCCAACAAAATGATGTGCTAGGAGAACAGTTTAGGCTTGAAGAGCTGGAAGAAATCATGAATCCGATTCCACAACTGTTGATCTCTGAAGCAAAACCAAAAGAGGTGGTTAAAAGTCTTAGGTTGTAACGAGGTGCTTAAAATGGGAAACGAGGGTCACAAACCCCTAGATGTATGAGCCAAGATCCCATTGGTAAGCCTTGGAAAATAATTCACCAAGCAAAGTGGGCTAGTTTGGGATCAACAATAGTAACCCAAACATTAATGAATCTATGGTGCCAAATATAAATTGGCAACTACAAATTCCATCTTTGGTTCAAAATGTTAACCATCAAAAAATGTGGAGAAATCCATTGGTAGCCAAGATGAGGCTTGTAGCCCTTGAAGGAATTATTTGGAGCCCATTTCCACTTTTCACTAAAGCTTGACAGAATGAATGCCACTTTTGTGAAACATATCAACTTGAATGGTATTGATGACTCCTTCAAATGTCTCTCAGTTAGAGTGATTTAATCCAAAATTAGCTTTGAAAACCCCCCACACATGAGGCTCATCCTTAGGATTATGAATGCATTTCTTGTGAAATATGAGGGATTTGAGCTAAGGAACCTTGGCTAGAGGGCTTCCTAGGTTGGAAAATAATGGAGACCACCAAATATTGTGCTGGTTAAAAGACAAGATCCTTTCCAAAATATAGTGCCATTCTAAACAAGCCAAGGTTTGATGGCTTCCCAAGCACACCAAATACTTTTAGCAATAAAGGTTCCTTCAATCTAAACAAGATCCTTCACTATGAGAAGGGTTTGAAGACCAATCCCTTTTCATGTCATTTTGTGCATAGGATAACCATAGAAAATACAATGCCTAAGAAGAATCTTCCAGGCTTCATTTCCAATTATGGATTGAGTAATCCATTTTGCACAGAGAGAAATCCCTTGTCTTTGTTGGCCAAGAGGCCAATTTTTTTTTGGGAAGTGTCACACCCCATTGTGTAATTACCTATTTACTATTACTATGTTAGGGTAAGTTATTGCATGTGTGAATGTACTTTGAATTATAATTGAGAATATATGTGCTTGCACTTTGTTATCAATGAATTATGAATGAATGCTAGTTTATTTAATGTTATGTGATGAAATGCATATATGTGGAATGGATGGTTATTGAATTGGATATTCTAACTATGGAGAAATATTATGTAAATGCATATTTTGATGAATAATTGACTACCGTGGGGAATGTGTTAGTTGAATGCAGGTTCATGTTCAATCCTCCAAGTGCAAGGGGAAGTATCACTCAGGAGAACTTGGTCGGGTAACCAGTAACGTAACCTAACTAAGCTTACACACACACTCACAGTAGAATGGTTGAGTCAAGTCATTGTCTTGGGAATTGGTAAGTTGTCTTTAGTATGATTTTTTTGCATTAGTAAGGGTCTTGATTACTATTGAGTGAATTCTAGGATGATGTTTATTTGTTTGGAGCTTATGAGTTCTTCCTTATATTACTATGCTTGAATTGATGAGGTGAACACACATGGAATGTATGAATATGTATGTATATGCATGTCAAACGATAGACCATACCCATGGAGAAACACGTACATGAGAGTACATAGGTAGAAATACCAATGCACACTTATGAACGGGTTGCTTATGAGCATGGTGCTATCAAACAAACAATATGAAATGTATGTATATATGTATAAATACATCGCACGTATATCTCCTATCAATAAGATAGTAAATGTGTATGTGCTTGATTGTGCAACTGAATGTATATATATGTATAAGACATATACATATATACACATGTATACATGTGTTGAACATATGTATGAATGATAAACGGAAATGTCCATATGGATATATCAACATATGTATACATACATATACATGTACATAGAGGTATATATATATAGTCGATACTAATATATGAATGTTAACTTGATCTTATTCATTTGAATATCAAATGTATACAAACCTAAGTTACTTGGAATATATATATATATACATAGCGTTGATGCTATTCATTTACATATATATGTGTGTGTGTGTGTGTGTGTGTGTGTGTGTGTGTGTGTGTGTGTGTGTGTGTGTGTGCATGTACATGATATATATATAGGCCGATTTGTATATATGCTATACAAAGTATTATAGGCTGATTAATACAAATGTTTGACACAAGATAAAGGCTGAATAATGCAAGTAATGTGCAATAATAAAGGCCAATATGGAGAAGTAAACCATAGTCGATACAATTTGAAATGCATCACTATTTTATAGCAGCGAATTGCTCCAAACTTGGAACGCTTTTATCCAAAGATATAAAGCGATGAAATATTAAAGGATGCTTCATAAAGTGTTTGAATTCATGATAATAGGAAATAGCAACAAGTAATGTGTTGGTCAAAGCACTATTTGAACGCTATCATTGAGAAATTGACTCATCTTTTCTCTATTGCACAATGAGACTGTGACCAAGTCGACATAGTATATGTGTTGCCTACAAATAGAAGACTGTTTCAATGAGGTAAACCACACCAAAAAGATAGGAAAGTTGGTATATACATGGTGCCAATATATGAAAACTCTATTTCTGTAGAAGTCTATTTTGGTTGCAAGTCGATTATCATCTTTGGGCATGTGCATAATTTTATTAGTCTTGAGCTGCTGTCAAACTAAAAGGGCCAATCTGTAGAATACTAAGCTAAGTTTACACTTAGATTTCTGCCACCTTTTAGCTATATGAGGTGAGTCGATCTATATGTGGAGAGGTGTCGACTGACACACCATTTCTTTTTCCTGCAATGTCTCAATTTTTTTGTATAAATAGATGGGCTAGTTCTCTCATTTGAGATGCCCAATTCCACAAGTTTATTCTACTACAAAGGTTTTGAGAGATTATATTTTGTGAGAGTTCAAGACTTATTTTGTGAGAGCATAGTGTTATCTTGTGTAAGAAGTTATAGTGAAGTATTACTTTGAGAGGATATAGTGAAGCTAGTAAGCTGTTGTTGGAAAGCTGTGTGTCAAGTTAGTCAATTAGATCAAGCGTATTATTTGAATGAGGATCTAGTCTTCTCTTATTTGTCATTACTTATGAAGAATGAGTATATAATGCTTTATTTGGTCTGCTTGAGAATTCTTGCATTAGGAAATCATAACATTTGCTTGGAAAGGAAAAAGCTATTTTATGATTTCTATGAAAGTGCTTGTATTTACTCCATAATAGGAGGGATTGTTTGTGTAACATGCCATTAGTCCACTCAAGTAAAATTTCCCAAGTTTTCACTTTTCGAGTGAATAAACTATGTAACTTAACCATTTCCATAAGATTTTTCTTTAATTTATAGAGAACAAATGAACATGAATGTCATAACAATAATCAAAATTGATTCCATTCCAATATAATAATCCACATATTACAATATTTCAAAGAATGTGTACAAAGTACATACATAGCTCAATCGATCTTCAAAGTAATAGATATAGATGGTCCAAGAATATCCTTTCAAATCTTGGTCTTCTATCACTTGCTGAGGAGGAGAAGCATCACTCAAGTGCTTTTCTACCAACCACAGACTCATATGCGGTCCCCACACATCTATTATACGATATATGGCCCTAACCTTCGATGAAGCGATTGGTGGAGTAACCTCGTAACGACAACCATTCTGAGCTTAGTGATGTGTCCTACATGACTAGAACTTGTAACCTTACAATCTGGAACTAGCATGCACAAATGGATCACGATGAATTGATAGTGGAGCCAAAGGCAATCACACTATTTTTCCAAAGTGTTCTCACTCAGCACTTCGAGTGACAGTCATCCTACTCACTTACACTACTCAAGCTTGATTTGACTTTAGGCCACTATAATCTATGTATAGGTATTTCCTCCATTGGGTAATATTTAACCCTAGAAACATCCTATTCCTTTTCCCATAAACTCTATGGAATTTCTACCGATAAAGCATAAACACAAGTTACCCTCCCTTCAATGGATAATCAAATCCTAGGCATAATTTACAAGCTATCTAATTCAATCAAATAACTTAGCAATGAATAACCCTTAAGCTATCCTTGTTTAATCATATCTAGTATCTCAATACTAATGAAAAAAATTCCCTTCTATTATGGAGTAAATACAAGCACTTTCATAGAAAAGCATAAATAAAATTCATTTTCCTTTCTAAATAAAATGCTATGTTTTCTTAATGCAAGTAATCTCAAGCAGATTAAATAAAACATTCAATTCTCAATCTTTCATAAATAAAGAAAAATAAGAGAAGACTGGATCCTCATGCCTGTAATATGCTTAACCAAATTGACATACTTGATGCACAACCTTCCAACATCAACTTACTGGCTTACTTTACCTTTTCACAACAATTCTTCACTATAGCCTTACTCAAGATAGTACTATACTTTCACAAAATAACACTATGCTCTCACAAAATAACACTAGCTCTCACAAAATGTAGCTCTCAAAAAATTTGCAGTAGAATTGATTTGTAGTAATAATGCGTCCTTGTTGGTGTGAGCCCAAGATCACCAACTGCAATGAAAACCTTCATAGAAAATGAGAGAGACACAAGGCCATTTCACCAAATAGGGAGTGAATAAAGTGAGATCTGTGAAGGTTTTCATTGTAGTTGGCGATCTTAGGCTCACACCAACATGGTATCAGAGCCACCAATCTGCGAATCCTTCCTGAGAGTTTTCGTTGGAGATCTGTGAGATCGTTTATTTTGCCATTTGAAATTTTTGAATTTCAAAATTGCCTCATCTCTAGCTTTCTGTGAAGGTTTTCATAGCAGTTGGTGATCTTGGGCTCACATCAATAGTCCCAAATGAGAGAACTTGCCTCTCTATTTATATAGAAACTTTGAGACATTGTAGCCAAAAGATAAGGAATGTTAGTCAACATCTTTCTTCATGTAGGTCGAATCACTACACAAATAAAAAAGGTGGAAACAATCTAAGTGTAAAATCAAAATATTATCCTACAGATTGACCTCTATGGCTTGACATCAGCTCAAGACCAATTCAATTCCACACATGCTCAAAGATGACAATCGACTTGCATCTGAAATGAACTTCTACAGAAACAATGCTTTCATAATTTGGCACCATGTTGCAGCCAACTTCCCTATCTCTTTGGTGCAGTTTAACTCATTGAAATACTCTTTTGTTTGCAAACTACACACAAACAAGGTCGACTTGGTCATGACTTATTTTATTGTCAGGGAAAGATGAATCGACTCCCCTTTTATAGTGTTCCACTCTTTCTTTGACTTAACACATTTCATGTTGTTGCAATTACCATGCATTTATATACTGGGTGATCCCACAATACTGATTTAGAATTCCAGTGAGGAAGGAAAATTGCAAAAACACTCCTATGATTTTTTTTTTCTTTTTAGGGGTTCACATGAACTGGGGTGTTCAAATGGACCCAAAAGCGGTTCGAATGGACCCTAGTTTGAGCGAACCCTATTAAATGATGGGACCCAATTTTTTGGCATTTGCGAAGACAATGAAAAATTCAATAAAAGGGGGGGTTTGCTCGAACTAGAGTCCATTCAAATCCTGGTTCTAGTGAACCCCCAAGGGGGGTTCGCTCAAACCTAGGTCCATTTGAACCCCCCTTTTTTCCCTTCTCCCCCTTTTGCACCAAATTTCTGCAAATTTTCCCTTCGAAGCTCAGGTTGAGGATGAAAATGGAGGAGACTTCATAGACCCAACTAGATGATGGTAGTCCTCAGAACGAGCTATCCATCAAATATAATTTTAATATGTTTTGGTTTTATTATGTATTTTATTTTTTAGTTTGATTAAACATAGGTTTTTCACTGAAAATCAAGCTCTCTATTTTGTACATGTGGAAAAATAACAGATTATTAATTTTTTTTTTGAAAAATATTAGTGCACTAGATATTGATGTCCTTGATCCAACAAAAAAAAAATTGAATTTCGATACATACAAAAAAAAGTTATGCTTTAGCAAGTGAATCATGTCTAAATTGTAAAAGGTTTGAATTTGAAACTTAATTAAGAAAAAAATATTCAATGAAATGGTATGAAACTAATTCCATGCACTAGATATCATAGTCACAAATCTAAATTCGAAAAAATTAGAATTTTATCCTTCATAGAAACAAAGTTATGTGTTAGCTAGTGACGCCACTCTTTAAAAATGGTGTTTACTATTAAAAAATAGTTTTCGAAGGAGATGGAAAAAGAAGTGCAATCTGATTCAATTTTTTTTGAAAAAAATATATTTAGAATCTACAGACAAAATGTCACAAATCACTAGTTTGCATCATCTTCAAATTCCTCATGGTTTAGCCGCTATAGGTGCCCGAAAGTGAAGATCTAGTTAAAATTTTTTAGTTCAATGTCCAGTTTGGCCAAAAATTGTAAACCAGTATTGTGGGATCATCCTACTTTATAATGCAACTCTAAATATTTTCATCACTTTATTCAAAAGCGTCCAAGTTGGAGTAAGTCACTGTAATAATATTTGGATAATAATCGTTCCAATATAAATTAATGTGCTATTTAATAGACAATAATGTATAATGCTATGCTATCGACCAAGGCTTATACTTCATATCAACCTTTATCAAATGCCAAACATATGTATTAATTGGCCTTTATATACTTTGCATAACTTATATACAGATTGACCTATGTTAACCATATAAATAAATCGGCCTACATTAATCACACACACACACACATATATATTTATATATATTCATGTACATATATATATATATACATGTACATATATATATATACATGTACATATATATATACATGTACATATATATATAAGTCTATGAATAGCCTCAATGCTATATCTTATATTTATATATATGTATATGTATATATATATATATTCCATGTCAACCAAGTATATATATACATTTGATATACAAATGAATACAACCAAGTTAACATTCAAATACTAATCATATCAACTGTACATATATATATTCCTCTATGTACATGTATACATACATATACATATATTGATATATTCGTATGGGAATTTTTGTTTTCCACTCATACGTATGTATCGATACATGTATACATATACATACATATATATATATTCGATTGCACAATTAAGCACATCAACATTGACCATCCTATTGATAGGAATATATGTGCAATGTATTTATACATATACACATACATGTCGTATGGTCCATTCGATAGCTCCATGCTCACAAGCAACCCGTTCATAAGCGTGCATAGGTACGTCTACCTATGTACTCCCATGTGTGTGTTCCTTCATGTGTATGGAACATCGTCAACATGAATATGTATACATATACATACATTCCATGTGTGGCTAGGTGTCTTGAATGTCAAAGGGTGAAAGTGGAGCATCAACATCTTGTAGGCTTGTTATACCCATATGATATTCCAGAGAGAAAGTGGCAAGTCATAAGTATGGACTTTGTGCAAGGATTTCCTATCAAACAACACAATTCAAACACTTCTTCAAGTCTCAAAACCCCAACAATAGTGGATTGCTCACAATTCCTTGTTCCCCCTTCTAGGTCTGCAAACCTAGTTTTTCAAGTATATCTTTTAGAGAAGGCCATTTCTCCACAAACCCTTGACCGTCTCAGACACCCATTAGGATCTTCTCTAACATATCTCATTTGGGACTTAGGTTATTTTGAAACACTTTCTTCAAAATAGGTCTACTATGCTGAAACTAGGCAACTTTTCCAAACACCTCTTGTTGGAATATGGATTTGGGAGATTGTTTATGGCTTCTAGTGTTGTCATTGATGGCAACTAGAGTCATTAGTGTGGTCCACTGTTTAGAAGTAGCTCATACCGACAAGCAAAGTAGAAAACAAAATACTACCGACAGAAAGCATGAAGAACAAGGTATCTGATTGGTAAGTTAGTTTGTATACTTCACTAGATAATTATTTTATGTTGTGGATCCCTAGGAAAGGTTATTAAGCATGTATGTTACCTTATTGGTAAGTTTTGTGGTGTTGCAACAATCGGTGTATAAGTTAAGAGATTCGGTAGAATGATTTCTTGTTTATTTTCTCATTATGGCCGACTTGGTGCATATAGCGTGTCGTGGATGTATAAGGAGTAGTTGTTTTAATATTTATTGTGTTGGGAATTTTGATTTGGGTCCCAGCTATAGTCTAACCGACTTGTGTAGGTGTGCATTAATTTTAATTGGTGATTTGAGCCGACCATTGAAGGATATTTCATGTTTTGTTGAAGCCAACTTAAGTGATTAAAATATTTGCTAGCGGATATATATATGTATATATATGAGATCGGTAATTCATTTTTGTGTGTGTGCATGATGTTGTAAGAAGGTGTGTGTGTAAAAAAGTTCAAAGCAGTTGTATGAGCGTACATCAAAAGATCTGTTGAGTGAATTTTTGCTTGTGCAAGAAAAGGGTTGTTGTAGTAGAGCAGAGTAGAGCAGAAGTGCGAATTGGACAAAAGGTCCATAATCTATTTTATGTGCTTCACCATAGCTGAATCCAGGCATTTGTAGATGCTATCTTCTCAATTCATTTTTGTTGTAATCAAAAACATTTTGTAAGACAATGAGCCTTTCTTATTT
Organism: Sequoia sempervirens; assembly: GCA_007258455.2. NCBI lineage: Eukaryota > Viridiplantae > Streptophyta > Pinopsida > Cupressales > Cupressaceae > Sequoia > Sequoia sempervirens. The sequence continues at coordinate 71,305,914 of VDFB02109042.1, read as the reverse complement.
TGAGTAGTGAGCTCTAGGTAGTGTGTTTGAATGCAAGTGCATTCCCTTTTGTTCATACTTTTAATAGGGTATAATATTGTGGACTAACATCCACCGTGGTTTTTCCCCTAACAGGGTTTCCACATAAAAATCTTGGTGTTATGGTGTTCACATTGTGTCTTTGATATGCTTGCAAGTTTGTTTCAGTTTATATGCAGAGAGTAATATTGAAGTTTAAATATTGCTGTTGATAGTTTTAAGTTTGGATCAAAATTTAAATATTGTGGAACACTGATTCACCCCCCTCTCAGTGTTCCTAGAGTCCAACAATTGGTATCAGAGTGCAATTCCTCTGTAGAAGTTTAACAACTTGAGGTAGATCTTGGAATACAATGGACTTTGGTCTTCAACAACAACTTATGGTGGCACTTGACGATCTTTATCAATCTAAAGCAGAAGCCATGGAATTAAAAGCAAACCTTGTGGCTACCGAAAAAATTATTCAATCAATGAAGGATAAAGTTAATGAGTCAAGAGAAAAGAGGAAGGAACTATGTGGTTAGCTGAAGCAAAAAGAAAGCAAGGGCTCAAAAGATGTTCATCTAAATCAAACCCTAAAAGATATAACTGAAGAATGTGAAAAAATTGCTAGAAATAATGCTACTCTGAAGCTTGAGATGGAATTTGTGGCAATGAAGTTAACTAAAGAGATTGAAGAAAGAAAGAAGAATGAGGAGAATCTGGGCTAGTCCTTGAAATAAAATCTAAAGAATGCAACAGAGTTAATTGTGGATTCATTCAGCTGGAGATTGAACTGCAACAATCCAAAAATAATGAATAGGAACTGAGAGACATATAGTTATTCTTAGAAATGAACTTGCCACTACAAATGAGTTTAAGGAGAAGTTCAAGATCAATTTTTGTAAGCTTGATGAGATGACTAAAGGACAAAAGGATGCAAATGATAAGTGAGGGCTTGGCTATGTGAAAGGTGAAAGTCTCGGAATTGAACAAAAGGACTCTGAAAAGAGAACTCAGAAGAACAAAGGTAGAAGATATCTAGTAAGGAAACCCAATGTTCAAAAGTTTAATGTTTACTGCTTTGTTTGTAATAAATTTAGTTATATGGCTTCTTAGTGTAGAAGTAAAATAAATTCTAGCAATCTATCATTTTCTAATCAGTGTTTTAATTGCAAAAAGTTTGGTCATAAGTCATTAGAATGCGGAAGTATGTCTGTCAGCATGAAGAATATTAAATGCTACACCTGTGGAAGATTTGGAAATGTTGCTAATCAATGCAGATCAAAGGGAAACCACTAGAATGAATGGCTCAAACAAAGAAATCCGATATGCTACAACTGTAACAAATTTGGTCACATTGCAAGATTCTGCAGGAACAAAAACATGGACAGAAGAGGTTCGGTATATCAAGGAAGAAATTTACAGAAAGATACAAAAGGAAAAGGAAAAGCATTTGTGGAAGAGATAAGAGTGTGTGATCGATTTTAAGTGTATCAATATGTAGATTAAAGATAATAAATCAAACACACCAATAAGACATTATATCAAAATAGAAAATCAAATAAAAGGAATGCAAACTCAGTATTCTATCCTTGATGTTGTCCTATCGTCCTTTATCTCCAGTGTTTTTGTCAATTCTAGCTTGCTCTCAGATTGTATGCTAGGCTCAACAAATAGTCTTCCTAGAGAACGAGATTAAAGATGAATGCATGCTATGCTAAGATATGATTAAAATGCTTAAGCTAAACATGATTGCTAGAATGTAAAATTACGAATGCTAAAGTTGATAATGCTAAAATACTAATCTTCTGTCTTTAATGCATGTATGTATTTATCTCTGCGTGTGTGTGTAACCAATGCTTGGATTTGCAGTGATATTTATAGAGTTTTCAAAAGCTTCTGATTGGCTGATGTGATCAACGACTGTGATAATTCTGGTAGATTGAACGGTCGAAGATGGAGAAGACTAGAGAGAAAAATAGAAAGCAAGATTTGTTTCCTCTTTCATGAGAGATGATAAAGATGAATTGTAAAAATCATCTTTTTGTGAGATTTGAGAAAATATTTTGAAGATAAATAATGAATTTATTGAATTCATTATTCATTTATTGGTGACATGTAAGATTTGGAGAAAATGGAAGATTCTTAATTAAATATAATATTTAATTAAGATTGGGAAAGTGACATGTGGAATTAATTAAATAAGCATATTTAATTAATTTTAGAAGAAAGAGAATTAAATTCAATTAAATCAAAGATTTAATTAAACTTAAATGTGATAATTAATTTAAATAAACAATGATATTTATTTAATTAATTAAGTGAACTTAAGAAAGTAATAATTAAATAAAATAAATTTATTTAATTAAAGTGGAAGAATAAAGTAGGTGAACGATATAAATAAATAAATTAAATTTATTTATATGTAGAGGAATTAAGAAAGAAATTAATTAAATAATAAATATTTAATTAAATGCCAGGATTAATTAGACATGACCATTTTTATGCATATACATTTTTCCCCTCTTTGAAGTGATGTGTGAAACACATTGCTTTGAAGAAAATGTTCCTGCTTTTGAAATTTGTTGCGTTTGATTTTTCCCTTGGTTAAAAAAAATGTGCCTAATATGCCTTTTGATTTGACTCTGATATGTTTCTGATTGAAAGATGTTGCTGATATTAATTATGCCCCCTCAGGAGGTAAATCACCGATGATGAGAAAAATGTTGATTTGATGATAAAATTCAGATGATGAGAGGGACGCAGTGATTTAGTTCCCGACAATTGATGAAAAGATGCCCCAATTTGAAAAATAAAGTCAAAGTTTGATAAAAAGATAAAAAAATAAAAAAAAAATGCCATAAAAAACCCACCTTGGTTGACCTTTAAAAGGTAAAAGGGGTAAAAAGGGCAAGTCATTTTCACCTTTTGACTTTAGTGATTTTGTGCTCTGATGGTGACTTAGCGAGATGGAGATTCCTTATCGTAGGCATAGATTCGAGCGAGCTTGACGATACCAGAGACCAGCCACGTATGGACCACCGGTGAGTTGATTCAACCCTCTTTATGTTGAGAATTTGCGTTTTGAATTGAATTTTGATGCATTTTAGCACGATTTTAGAATTTAACAGTCCGTTTTAGCGCATAGAGTAGTAGTTTTAGCACTTTTGAAATTTCTTTTAGTGCATTTAGGGCGTAATTTAGCATTTTTAGGGTTTTGACAGTTTAGCGCATTCGATAGATGAAATAGCGCATATAGGAGGCCTATAGGAAATTAAAACTGTAGCGCATATAGGAAATGGAATGGCGCATATAGGGTTCAGCGCACTGGGGAAATGAAATGGTGCATACGCATAGGGTGTTAGCACATACAGGGAAATAGTGCATAGGAGAAAAACCTCAGCACATTTGGGGCACAAAATGGTGCATATGGTGATTTAGCGCATATGGGGGGAAATTTAGCGCATTTGGGTTTTAGCGCATAAAGGCCACAAATTAGCACATCTAGGAAATTTAGGCGGAATGCTGTTTGCTGAAAATGATGATGTAGATTGCTTCTTTGGTCAATAGATAGATAAATTTTCTTGTCATCGTGTTGATATGGATAGAAATGATAGAAAATTTGATGATGAATTGATAACTTTGTTTCCCAAAATAGAAAACAAAGAGTAGATAGTTGATAACTTTGTTTCCCTTGAACAAAAAACAAAGATTAGAATAAATGATGGATTGTCTGATAACTTTTCTTTTGGAAAACAAAGAGTAGATGCTTTATATGACTTCTCCTACATTTTCATTCTGCGATAGAAAAAAAATAGTAGATGATGATAGAGTAAATTGATTTGATATTGAGATAGCATTGATTTCATGATATGAGTCAGTTAGATAGAACACTTGATATGGTTCACTGATAGATAGATATGAGTCTGATTGATTTGTATGATGTGAAGTAGATAGATTGTGTTGATATGGGTTGATGATATGAGTTTGATTGATTGTCCATGTGATGACCAAAAATAGGAGGGTTTCAAAAAACTCCAGATCAGAGAGCGCTTCCCCATAGGGTGGGATTGGATATGAGATTTGACACCTGCAAATGTACAGTTGATAGTGGGATGTGGGTTGGGACCTTTATTATCTATGCCACCGATTCAGGTCAACAGGGGACTGTTGACCGCACTAGTAGAGAGGTGGCATTCTGAGCATAATACCTTTCATTTTTCGATAGGTGAGATGACCGTGACCCCTGAGGACGTATACAGGATTCTGGGGATTTTAGTGGTAGGTGTTCTTGTGGTTTATGACCACAAGGAGCTAGGTGGGATAGATGCACTCAAGAGGGTGTTTGGGGATGCACAGATAGCAAGGTACTGGGTGCCATGGGAAGATTTTAGGGGATATCTGGCCTTACTTGCAGTGTTGGGTGCATTCATTGGAGGATTCCTTTGTCTAGACCACCGGTCAAAGGGATTATTTGTTGGGTGGGGGAGGATTATTGAGCTGATGATAGGTTAGTAGTGGAGATATGCCTTGGGGATCTATATGTTAGCTCATTTATACCACGATTTGCATCAGGTAGTATACAATGGATCATCTAGTTTGTCTTGTGGTGTTACCCTGCTCTAGATCTGGGCATGGGAACATATTGCGATTACGAGGCCACTTTGTCTGAGAGTGAGGCCACTAGGCAGGCCATATGTGTATGCATATTCTATTGCACTTGTCTAGCCCAAGTTGGGCAAGTTGGAGTACTGGCGACAGACACTTGATGATGTTGATGCAGTGATATGGAGGCCATATAAAAATTGTGAGGGGTGGGATATTGATCATATGGAGATGCCATTTGTATGTATGCCTCAGTATCTAATAGGGCGAACCCCATTTATTATAGAGATATTTTTGGCCTTGCGAGTACAGAGACAATATAGTTATACACAGGGGATGCCTTAGGGCATTGCTCACTATGGGCGGCACAAGGATGATCCTAGATGGGGGCCATGCATTTTATACCAAGTAGCATATATCGAGTACACCAATTTATAGCCTGAGGCATGGGATTACAAGCCGGATATTACAGATGCAGGGAAGTCAGATGAGTATGCTACTTATTTTCACACACACCCATTCCCTCGTTTGATATGTCCAGATGAGCCAATGCCCATTTTGGTGGCACAACAGCTAGGGGGTAGGAGACATGAGGATGTGGTAGGGGGAGAGTAGGTGGTGGGTGGAGGGGATGAGGAGGAGGAGAGTGGAGATGAGGAGAGCTCAAATGATGGTGATGGGGATGACGACGGAGATGGCGGAGGGGAGGAGTAGAGGCCAATGAGGCAGCATATAGATATCTTGGGCAGTGCTCAGATCATGCGGAGGGCAAGGTCTAGTACTAGACGGTGAACAATGATCAAGGTTTCCTCTTCAGCGCAAGAGGCGTAGATAGATACTCTATAGGCCCAAGTACAGATGCTTTAGGGGCAGCAGGCGCGACCTTATAGAGCTAGTTGGCTCAGGCTCAGATTTTGGCAGTGTAGTTATAGGCACAACTTGCGCAAACACAGACACATGCATAGTCATAGGAATAGGTGCCTCCTCCTGCCATAGACCCACAGGTGGCCCAGTTGATAGCAGAGAGAGATTCCTTTAGATGAAGGGCAGTAGAGGCAGAGGGTGTTGCTAAGAGGCTCATGGGAAATGTTGAGAGTGCATCTTTGCAAGATGCCATTACAGAGGGATTTGAGATTTCCAGGGAGACTGAGCATTATCGGATTAGATATGAGGAGTTATGCCCTCCCGACCGCAGAGAGCCTTACCCTCGGTCCCACAATAGGATGAGGAGTAGATCACATATGATGATACATAGTAGAGGGGTTACAGGGCCTTGACAATATCATGACGTAGGGGGTAGTGGCAGGCCACCATATGCTAGACCAACTCCATCAGGGGGCTCTACTAGCCAGCCTTGATGTATTGATGCAGTATTATTGATGTATATCATTTTTGGAGCATGTTCATTGTTTTTGATCATATCTCATGTATCTCTCTATATTGTTTAGTTTCATTGAACATTGGAAATTTGTATGTATTTTGGATGAGTGATGATTTGCAGCGGCGATGAGTATTGATGATGTGCATTTTTGATGTGATGATGTGATGATGATATGGATATGTATTTGTTTGTATATGTTATGAGATGGATTTTGATATGCATTTTATTGATTTGATGACTAACATGATATGCAGGATGATTCATGATATGATGGCGATTTGTGATGCATACTAATGATGTCATGCAGGTGGATGACTTATGATGTGATTATGAAAATATGCCATGGGATATATGATATGTTTATGAAAAATGTAGTGTTTTGCAAATGATGTGGAATTGTAATGTATGGATGGAATTTTTGTTTTTGGATTTTCCAAATGCAATAAATAATGATGATGGGATGGAAAATAGATATTGTGTTTATGAAAAGCATCACGAATTTGTAATATGTATATGATTAAGGAAATGATATGAAACGGTATGTGACATGGGTCAAATGTTGTGTGAAAGATGACATGATATATAAATGATATGAAAATGATAGATGATTAAAGATATGATATGAATGTAATGTGACAAATGATAAATAATAGAATGAAATGAACATGATTAATAATTATGAGATGTATGATGTAATGAAATGATGAAAATATGAAAAAATGATAATGATAAATGATAATGAGATGAAATAATGATGAAATGAGAATGATAAATAATAATGATATGAAATGATAATGTAGTGAAATGATGATGAAATAATGATGAAATGAAAATGATAAGTAATAATGATATGAAATGATGATGATAAAATGATAATGTAATGAAATGATGATGAAATAATGATGAAATGAAAATGATAAGTAATAATGATATGAAATGATAATGATAAAATGATAATGGTAAATGATAATGTAATGAAATGATGATGAAATAATGATGAAATGAAAATGATAAGTAATAATGATATGAAATGATAAATGGTATGCAACTATATAAAAATGATAAGATGTTAATGAGATGAAGATGATAGATAATATGAAAATGAAAATGAATGATATGAAATGACAAAGGATCTAAATGACATGCAATAAAACAAAGATGATATAAAATGAGAATGATCAAAGATATGCAATGAAAATATATGATATGAAAAATGAAAAATGAACTGATAATGCATAATGATGAATAAAATAAATGAAAAAGGATCTAAATGATATGAAAATGAATGACAAAGGATAAACTATATGATATGTAGAGTACCTAGATGAAATGATAATGATTAATGAAATGTTGATGAAGATGAAAGATGATAATGAAACAAATGTCCGAATGTCCTCCACAAATAGTCCAAAGAGACATGACAGTCGTTGATGTTTTTGTTCAGCCTTTCAAAACTCTGATGCAAATCTAGTATGCAAATATGTACAATGATCTAAATGAAATGCAATGAAACGAAACTAGCCATTTGTTGAGCCCTTTGTTAACATTCTTGAATCATCATAGAGCGTTCTAAAATGTTGGAAGTATGTACAAGCATCAAAGGAGAAATTAGCACCAATGATGACTTGAGTACAACTTTCATGATTTTTGATATAGCAAGTGAACACAAGCATCGAGGTATAATTGAACCAAGATGACCTGAGCATTTCTTGCATAAATAGACAAAGATTAACCAATTTTTGATGCAAATTTGGAACTGTCATTAATGATATGCTTTGAAAATCATGTCTTGCGACATATTTGCGCCAAATTGATAGTCAATCTCAAGACAATAGACAAAGAAAAATCATTCTCTTTCCTCGCCACTCTAATTCAGTACATCATTGAGTGTGCTCCAGAGGGATGATATCGAAAGTCAAATAACCATTGTTCAAAATATAATACTGCTATTCCAAACATTATTCAAATTTTAGATCATCCATATATGAGTCATGATATAAAATTTGCTGAAAAACTGTGATATGGATCAATGATTGGATAGCGGTTCATGTGATTTGATTGTTTGTTTGCATGATTGGATTTTATGTCATTGTCTAGCTGTTTCAGTAAACTCTGAAAGTTGATTGTCCCCAGTATGTCAACATTTGCCCCCAGTATTGGCACATCTTTCTAAAATGAATATGTACAACGATCAAGCCATGGTAAGATAGTATCACTCTAGGCAAATGATGGCATTATGATGCTGTTATGACCCTAGGATGATGCATGAAATGAAGGCCAAGAAGCTAAGTGCAAAACATGAGCCAATAGATGGAGAGCTACAAATAGCGTCTGTTTGCCAGATTTTCATTATTTGTGCTTATTGCATTTTTCTGATTTCTTGACTGTCTGTTGCCAGGTTTTCACCCTATGACAATTTTTTTTTTTTTTCTGATTTTTATAGATTTTTTTTTTTGGACTCTTTCTACTATTTTTGTTATTTTTTCAAGACTTTTTCTACTATTTTTGTTTTTTTTTAGGACTTTTTCTTTGTTTTTTGTTATTTTTTTAGGACTTTTTCTGCTATTTTTGTTATTTTTTTTTTAGGAATTTTTATGATGATAGTTGATTTAGACATAATACTTCTTCAAGTGCATACTGTTGATGGGTTTGTCAAATAGGTCCCCTTCTGATGTTGATAATTTGTATGCTTCTGAACCGTATACCGCTATGACCACATACAGACCCAACCAATTTGGTTCAAACTTTCCTTTCTTCTCTCTGTCTTGCTGATTTCGTGGGTTTTCCTTCAAAACAAGATCACCGACTTGAAAGGAATGTGGCTTGACTATGTGATTATAGCTATGAGACAACATCTATTAATATGCTTTCAAATGATTAGCTGCTTGTTGTCTCTTTTCATCAAGGAGTTCCAACTCTTGTAATCTGGAAACTCTATATTCATCATTTGTTGTGAGACCCTTCAATGATACCTTGAGTGATGGAATCTCAACCTCTAGAGGTAATATGGCTTCTGCTCCATAGACAAGAGCATACGGTGTTTCTCCTGTTGGCGTTCTGATGCTAGTTCTGTAGGCCCATAATGCAGGATTGAGTTGAACATGCCAATCTTTCCCTACATCATTCATAGTCTTCTTCAAAATTTTTAATATAGTATTATTTGAGGCCTCTGCTTGGCCATTCCCTTATGGATCGTATAGTGTTGAATATCTATGTTGACTATGGAATCTCTCACAAAGTTCATCAACATCCTGGTTCTTGAATGGTCATCCATTATCTGTGATAATGGAGTTAGGAATGCCATACTGACAAATAATATAGTTGAGTATGAGCGATGAGATTTGTTTGCCGGTAACCTTAGTAAGAGGTACTACTTCAATCCATTTGGTAAAGTACTCTGTCGCTGTGATGATGAACTTGTGTCCGTTTGATGATGAAGGAAGAATCTTTGCAACTAGATCTAACCCCCATTGAGAGAATTCCCAGGTCGGCGTGAACGATTGTAGTTCTTGTGCAGGAGCATGAATGAAATTCCCATGAATCTGACATTTTGAACACTTCTTCACAAAAGTGAACGATTCTCTTTCCATTGTAGGCCAGTAGTACCCCATTCTAATCAATTTCTTGGATAAGGTCAGTCCACTTGAATGAGTACCACAAATTCCACCACAAACTTATTTTAAAGCCTTATTAGATTCGTCACATTCAAGACATTGAAGTAAATTACCATCAAGACCACGACGATAGAGGGTGTCAATGATAAGAGTATAGTGAGAGGATTGGTGGATAAAATTGCGCTTTTGGTTACGGGATAAGTTAGGTGGTAAGATGTCATCTTTTAGGTAGGCATAAATCTTGACATACCAAGGTGAATCGGATCCTACTAAGTGGCAAATGATTTGGCTTTCAGGTGTGTCATAGGCAGGTGCAAATGATTGTTCTGCCATAAATTCATGGCGAGCCTAATTTGCTGGGAGTTGTAACAATGATGCGATCATGGACATGGCGTCACCTAGATTGTTATCAAGTCTTGGAATCTGTATGAACTTGATATCTACGAAGTACTTTTTGAAATCGTCAACCATCTTCTTATATGGCAACAGTTTGTCATCTTTGGTTTGATAATTATCATTGATATGATTAATGACTAACTGTGAGTCACCATAGATTTGTAGTTCTGTGATCCTCCATTCTAATGCTATCTTGAGTCTAGTGATTAAAGTTTCATATTCGGCTATGTTGTTGGTACATGGAAACATGAGCCTATATGACCGAGGAATAGTATGTACTCGAGGGGTGACAAAGAGTATGCCTACCCCCGATCCATGTTGAGTGAAAGAACCATCAAAATATAAAGACCATGGTTGTTTTGATTCCGCAGTGAAGACGTCAACATCTGGAAATTTGATATGCATGGGATGTTCTACTTGTAGTGGTGCTTCAACCAATTGATCAACGATAACTTGTCCTTTGATTTCTTTGCGATCAACATAATGGATGTCAAACTCGCTTAGGATCATAACCCATTTTACTAGCCTTCCTGTCAATGTAGCCTTGCTTAGCAGATACTTGAGTGGATCAATCTTTGCGAGAAGATTGATTGTATGAGTTAACATGTAGTGTTGAAAGTTATGTGAGGCAAAGACTACTACTAGACAAGCTTTCTCGATGAAAGTGTAGTTGAGTTCATGACCTGTTAGCGTTCGATTGATGTAATAAATTGCACGTTCCTTTCTTGTAGAGTCCTCCTATGCTAATAATGCACCCAAAGATGTCTCTGTTGCAAAAATATATAAGATTAGAGGTTTGTCTGGATTTGGTGGTACTAGAACTAGTGGGTTCATTAGGTACTGCTTAATTTTTTGAAAGGCCATTTCACACTTGTCATCCCATTTGAAAGGAACATTCTTATGCAATAGATGTGTGAAAGGTAGACTTTTATCTGCCAGTTGTGCGATGAACCTTCGTATAGATTAAAGTCGTCCTTGTAATGACCTCAACTGATTGATATTCCTTGGTGGAGGCATTTCCATAATTGCTTGTACCTTGGCAGGATCTACTTCAATTCCCTTTTCTGACACTATGTATCCCAAGAGTTTTCTAGATGTGACTCTAAAAACACATTTCTTAGGGTTGAGGCGAACTTTGAACTTTTCTAACCTTGCAGAGATTTTGGATAATACTTCAAGATGTCCTTATCTTGTGTATGACTTTGCCAATATATCATCTACATAATCTTCCATGAATGTATGCATCATGTCATGAAAAATTGTAGTCATATCCCTTTGATATGTAGCCCCAACATTCTTTAGACCGAAAGGAATGACGTTCCAACAATAAGTCCCCCATGGACATGTGAAAGATGTTTTGTCCTGGTCTTCAGGTGCAATCTTGATTTGGTTGTAACCAGAAAAACCATCCATTAGTGAATACATGTCATGGCCAGCTGTCAGATCAACTATAGTATCGATGTTTGGAAGTGGGAAGTCATCCTTTGGACATGCTTTATTAAGATCTCTAAAATCTGTGCACACTTTGATACTTTTTTCTGGCTTGGACACAGGAACAATGTTGGAGATCCATTCTACATAGTTGATTGATCTTATAAATCCCACATCAAGTAGTTTTCTAAGTTCTTTAACCAGTAGTGCAACATGAGGATGCGTCTTTCTGAGTTTTTGTTTCATAGGTTTAACTCCTGGTTGATGGGCAAGTGATGCATTATAAGATCAGGATCAAGACTTGACATGTATGCATAAGACCAAGCAAAGTTGACTTGATTTGCTTTGAGAAATTTCATGAACTTAGGTACTTCTTTATTTGTCATTGATGCAGTTAACTGTAGAATCCATGGTTTTTCTATAGTTTCAAGATTAAATTATTTCATAGGCTCAATCAAGATAGGTGATTGCTCATGATAGTGCTTCGGGAGAGTGTCAAGTATCCCATCATCTGGTGCCTTAAAAAGTTTTTCACCATCTGATACACTCTTTGTTTTATCTTATGTTTGATCTAACACTGCCAGATTCTGGTTTTCACCATTAGATCTTTCTTTTTGATTTTTATTTTTGCAGCTAGGAGACTTGACACTCTCCTGATTAAAGACTCTATGCCAAAAATTGCGAGTGGAACAATCATTTGTGTCATCTGCGGAAAGGAGGTTCACGATAGATTCATCTCTTGGAAACATAGGTATATTGATAGGTTTAGATAGATCACAGTCAATGAGATCAAGATGTATTAGCGGTAGTGGGTCATTAGGTTGCATGAAATCAGCTATGGTTATGGTCATAACGCAGTTTTCTGTAGGATTCGAGGTATGAAGCAGATCAATGATGATACTATTCTCACGATAGTCTTGTTCGATTAAATCCGACTCGGTATCACTAGAATCATAGTTACCTTGTAGTTCAGATCCTTGCGGTTGGGACCCTGACCCTTCACCTTCGATTAGAGTTGGGGTGTACTTGTGTACCACAAACCTTTTTTTCCCTCTAGAATTCATCATTGTAGATGGTGTCCCATTCGTATTCACCAGATTCCATGTCAAAGTTATTATCCACGAAATTCTAAATTGCTGTCAAACATGCTTCTCTTGTATCATAACCTTTTTGCAATGTGAGAACAGTATCATGCAACTGCTTGGATGCTCTTTCTTTTGAGTTAGTATCATAGCCTAGTCCTATTTTATCTTTGGCAGTAAGTCCTAGAAGGTGAATAGGCTCAACTACTCCTTTTATTTTCCCGATAGGACCATTGCCATCATAGCCCATCTTTTGCATGATTGAATACCCTTTACCATATTGGTCGGTTGGTAACTTAACATTGAGAACTATTTCATCTTCATCTTGAATATAGAGCCACTTTAGAACTTCTCTATCCCCAGGATCTTCCATGGGGAATTTTTCTTTGATAAATCATCCATTAAATTTTGTACTTGGTTCTATTGGTGGTTGCGTTGAGGTTGATGCTACATATATCTGATGTTGTTTGATAGAAGGTTTCCCATGTGACCGAGGTGACGTAGGAAGATTAGCAAGACAAAGAGAGTACTCCCCAACTCCATTTTCCTTGAATTGTAGTTTCTTGTCAAAGATTTTGGTTAACTAACTAATTTGCATATCAAATTTGGGAGAAGTACTAACAAGAGCTTCTCGATTGTTGGGAACCAAAGTATCTTGACTAGCTTTGATGTTGGCACAAGTCTGACTATTTGAATTATTAGTTGGTATTGTGATCTCCTGTCCATCATAAGAAAACTTAAGACATTGATGATATGCGAATGAAACAACTTGCATTTTGTGGATCCAAGGATGAACCAACAAGATGTTCTATGCAAGACCACAGTCTAATACTTGACAGAAAGTATTCTTGATAATAGGTCCCACTCGGATTGACAACATGATTAAGCCCTTGGATGCTCTCTCATCATCATCGTAGGCTTTAATAGTAATCTTTCTTCTGGGATCAATGGAGTCCTCAAAAAATACTAAAGCCTGAACTAAATTCATGGTACATATGTTCAAAATAGCACCTCCATCTATTAGTAGGCATCTAACATGAAACTTGTGGATCATGACTTCTAATTATAGCAATGAGTTATGGGGATGAGTCATGGAAACGTCATATTTGTCAGAGAATGAGAGGCATGTGGGTGAGGAAAAGTGTCCCACCGTGGCTTGAAATCGGTCCACATCCAGATCAGTGGATACAGTTGTTTCAATAAGGGCATTTTCTAGAATTTCCTTGTGTGTTGGGGAAATCTTTAGAAGTTCTAAGATAGAAATCTGAGCAGGAGTTTTTCCAAGTTGATTGACCAAGTCATATTGATGTTGAGATAGGGGAACAGTGGATTTTGAAGAAGTGCCTTTTAAGACAACTTTAGCTTGTGCCCTTGTAGTTGCGTTGAATTGTCTATATTCCAATTTCTCCTTAACTTTTATAACATTGACTTGCTCATCGTTAGTGTAGATATGATTGATTATATGATCATTGATATGATTCACACTTTTTCCAGAAGACTCACCCTTTTGATAGTTGGCTAAAGGGTTGCAAAATGCTTCATGGTCTTCATTTGTTTGTTGGTGTACTTCTATTGTGACGGTGCCATTTTCGATTAAGTCTTGAATGACATTCTTCAAGGCTTGACAATTATTCATATGATGGCCCTTGCATCGATGATAGTCACAATAGTATGCATCATTCCATGATGGTGGCTTCACACTGGGTTCAAAGTTGCGTTGAAGTAGAAAAGTAAGAACATTTTTAGCCATCAACTCTTTGAATGCAGATTCTAAAGATTGACCCAGTGGAGTAAAAGTTCTTCTATTAGAGAAGAATGAAGATCATTGTGGATTTGTGCTTGAGGTATTTCCTAAGGCATTTTTGTTGTTATTGTTTCCATGGTAACCTTGATTGTTGGTATTCCCTTGATTGGGAGTAAAGGTTTGATTCATGTTATTCCTCGGAGGAGTTTTTCCTTGATTTGTGACCGAGTTGACATTGTTATAGTTATTGTTGCGAGGAGTACTTGGAGCACTAAGAACAAATGGCTTAGTCGAGACATGATTTTCATCTACAACACCATCATTCACCACATTTTTTTTCCGAGTCCAAAACTTAGATTTGTCATTGTGGTGATTTGAAGAGCTAGGATTGTCCTTGTCAAGTATTATTATCCCTCTTTGGATTAAAGCACTTTCAATGGTGATGGAATTTTTGATTAATTTTTGAAAAGAGGGAGGACAATGAAGATTAAGACGATAACTCATCTCTTGATCTAAGCTATTTATGAAAGTGGTGATCCTTTCCTTTTCAGGAACATGACGTGGGTATCTAGCAAACAATCTTCTCCATCTCTAAAGAAATGTAATGAATGGTTCACCAAGTTTCTGTTTAGCATTGCAAAGATCAATCATGGTTATTTGATGTTGTATGTTGTAGGAATATTGTGATATGAAATCATTAATCAATTCCTCAAATGTCTTGACAGGCGGTGTGATTTTCGATAGCCATTCCATAGATTGGCCTCCAAGAATTCTAGGAAACAAATGCATCAAGTATGTATCCTCATGGGAAAACTATAAAGTCATATTTCAAAAGTCCCTAATAGGATCGATTGGATCTGATTTCCCATTGTAACGATCAAACTTTGGGATTTCACAATGTTTGGGAAATGGGATCATGTTGAGGCATTAGTCAAAAGGATAAGGACAAATGTCATCAAGAGCATATGTCTTCGTTGTGGTTCCCCCTTACATGTTTTTAATTTGTCCTTGAAGTGCCTTAACTTGTTCATAGAAAGCACTAATATCAGACAAGGGTGTTTCATCAAGATTCCTCTTTAAGTTCTTAGTATCAAAATCATGAGGAAATTTAGCTCCTTTGTCAGCCAAATATAGGAAATGTTTCTCTTTGTTGTGCTCTAAGATATTTTCTAAGGCTTTGTGAAATTTAGGATCTTGGTCAGCTTCTCTAAGGTGATGTTCTTCATCTTGTTCATCATCACTATCTACAAGAGTTTTGCTCATGTCTCTGTTGGAAGGGAACATATTTTTTTCTCTTTCACCCATGTCATTAAAAAGGGGATTATGACTCACACTATAAAGGGGATTACTATTCTCACCCTCTTCTTGAGTTTTTTGGGTATGATCTTCTTGTTGAATATCCTCTTTCAGATTATTGTATTGAGATCTTGTAAAAATAGGCATATGATTTTGAAATATTCTTCTAGACTTAGATCATAGTTTGATAAGTGCAAAAATGATGATGTTTTGATCCAATAAGATGAAATTCTTATGATATGATCAAAGATGTTCCCAATTGCTGATTGTGGCTTCCAAGAATGAAGGATGTCAGAATCCTGTTAGGGAAGTTGAATCAATAATTAGGAATTTGTTTGAAAAGGTGCACTTTTAAGATTTGATCCTTGTTTTTGAAGAATGATAAGTATATCAAATAGCCTAATTAAACTCATTGAAGGATTTGATTTGGATGTGTTGGATATTCAATAGAAGGTTGTGGTAGATAATCGAAGTTGAGAGGTTGATTGTTATTGTGTCATTGTGATAGAGCTCTTCTCTAGAAATAGGCTCATGAATATAAAGGCTCTATAATGTACTCATCGGTAAATCCCCTAGCAAAATCTTGGTACCTATGGAGAAACTTACGGTAATGGAGCAAGACGTTTCAACTTTTATACAAAAAATTTCTTCGTTGCAAGGTTTTCTTGTAACCTAAATGTTTCTTGGGTTTCTTGATCCTATTGGAAATCGATTTCCTGACAAATTTGGTTGATTTCCACTCTCTAAGCATGATATAAATGTCAAAATGATACTGGACTAAGGATGCTACAGACTCAGATCTGTCAAAAGCAAAAATTTTGGATAAAGTGATAGATGCGCTACTTTGTACCCTATATGCACTGCGGAAGCAAACATATGCACTAGAGAAACAGTCAAATGTGCTACAACAGACCTCAGATGTGCTACAATATGTCTCAGATGCGCTACAAAAAAATGTTTTGACAGTGACCAAAAACTATTCATAGAATATTCATCCTATGCACTAAAATACTCAATGCATGAAATAGGCTCTAAATGCATTGAACTAACCAGTGAATGCGCTAGAACAGACCTCATATGTGCTAATATATACCCTAGATGCACTAAAATAGTTTTCCAAAGCATTTTTCCAAACAGTTTTGAGTAATTTCAGCTGAAATTTTGCATGTTCATTTTGGATGATCTTTTATCTAAATTAATGTGATTGAAAACACAACAAATACTCTGAAAACAGTTGTTTTTAAGCCCTATACTAAACATCAAGTGTATGGTCAAAATATTTTTCAAAAAATATTTTCACAGGTTTTGCACATAAAAGACAATTCAGGAAAACCCACTCTTAGTACTCAAGTAGGTCATCATAATAACCACAACCCACATCTTAGAACTGTGTCAACTCACACAATCGTGTCACCCCCGAAGGGGAGCCCGTGTTTTTGTCTTTTCCAAGTGTGTACTCAAAGTGACGGAAGTGGATACCGGATCCCCAAAGCAAACAGTTCTTGGCAGTTATATGGTGAGTGTCTTGGGGGTAGATTCTTCCCTCCCCTTGCACTATGATTATGAGGATGTTCGGAAACTGACACGGTTGGCTACTACACTAGGTTTGTAGTAAGGGTTTCCGTTCAATGTGGCAATAATAAACTCCCTCAGGAGACCTCCCAACCTTTAGAACAAATGCTTTGAGGATGGTTATCTTGCACACTACTGGCAAAAGTGGGTTTCCCCAGATTTGCTTTAAATTTTATAGTGGGGTGCAATAACCTATCTTTGGTTTGAACCCACTTGGGTCGTTCCTCTTAGGTGAGTAATTTTTCCCACAAGAGCAGGCCCTCTACAAGATGTAATAAAGCATTTAAAATTGTATAAATTGAAAAGGAAAGTCTAGTATTCTGATCACCCAGTTAAGGGGAGAGCATAGACCTATTGCTACAGACAAAGTAAATAGTGTTCTTTTTAGAGCCCAAATGACAATGATTTAATCTATGTGAAGATGTTGCTTTACAACAAGCATTGGATTCATTTTAATTGCAAAATCAATGTGTGGTGACTACCCTAGGATTGCTTCATTTTAAATTCCATGCCTATCCTAGGATTGGTTCATTTTAAATTGCTGTGTCTACCCTAGGGTTGCTTCCTTTTAAGCTAGAAAATATCTTTTCTGCGGAAGGCGTCAGACTCAGAACCCTATTTTAGTTACAACTTGTATGCGCCAAAAGATCACACATATGCACTAAAACAAATAGTTAATGCACTAAAATAGACCCCATAAGCGCTGCAAAAAATCCCAAATGCGCTAGAAGAAATCCTAAATGTGCTAATCTAAGAATGGAATCTTTTTTTTTTAAACAAAATTTTGATGAATTTAGCTAAATGCATGTGCCATTCTGTTCCCTAGATGCGCCGTTATGTTCCCTAGATGCGCTGAAATAGCTCCCAGATGCACTGAAATAGTTCCCGAATGTGCCAAAAGACCTGCAAAAGCACTGAAAAAGACCCTGTATGCGCTAAGGAAACCCACAGATGCGCTAAAATGTGAATTTGTTTCAAAAATTTGAACTTTAGAACGTGAAAACCTGTCAGAAAACCTGTAAGTAGATGTTGAAAATGGGGCAAAGGCCCCACGGTGGGCGCTAGAAATGTGTGATTGATTTTAAGCGTATCAATATGTAGATTAAAGATAATAAATCAATCACACCAATAAGACATTATATCAAAATAGAAAATCAAATAAAAGGAATGAAAACTCAGTATTCTGTCCTTGATGTCGTCCTATCATCCTCTATCTCCAGTGTTTTTGTTGATTCCATCTTGCTCTTAGATTGTATGCTAGGCTCAACAAATAGTTTTCCTAGAGAACGAGATTAAAGATGAATGCATGCTATGCTAAGATATGATTAAAATGCTTAAGCTAAACATGATTACTAGAATGTAAACTTACGAATGCTAAAGCTGATAATGCTAAAATGCTAATCTTCTGTCTCTAATGCATGTATGTATTTATCTCTGCGTGTGTGTATAACCAATGCTTGGATTTGCAATGATATTTATAGAGTTTTCAAAAGCTTCTGATTGGCTGATGTGATCAACGACTGTGATAATTCTGGTAGATTGAACGGTCGAAGATGGAGAAGACTGGATAGAAAAATAGAAAGCAAGATTTGTTTCCTCTTTCATGAGAGATGATAAAGATGAATTGTAAAAATCATCTTTTTGTGAGATTTGAGAAAAGATTTTGAAGATAAATAATGAATTTATTGAATTCATTATTCATTTATTAGTGATATGTAAGATTTGGAGAAAATGGAAGATTCTTAATTAAATAAAATATTTAATTAAAATTGGGAAAGTGACATGTGGAATTAATTAAATAAGCATATTTAATTAATTTTAGAAGAAAGAGAATTAAATTCAATTAAATCAAAGATTTAATTAAACTTAAATGTGATAATTAATTTAAATAAACAATGATATTTATTTAATTAATTAAGTGGACTTAAGAAAGTGATAATTAAATAAAATGAATTTATTTAATTAAAGTGGAAGAATAAAGTAGGTGAACGATATAAATAAATAAATTAAATTTATTTATATGTAGAGGAATTAAGAAAGAAATTAATTAAATAATAAATATTTAATTAAATGCTAGGATTAATTAGACATGACCATTTTTATGCATATACAAAGAGATCAGATGAATAAAACATGGGTAAAGAAGAGTGGATTTGATGAAGGTAATAAGACTGTACTGGAAGCTCCCTCTGGTAACTCATCCGACAATTGATTTCAAGCCATTGGCCTAGGGGGAGTTTTCAAGAAAATATTTTGTCCCCCTGTGTGTAGTTGGTACCAGAACATAGGAAGTTGTCAGGAGTTGTGTTACTCATCTTCAAATGTATTAGTGATCATTTGTTTAGTAGGATGAAATCTAGAAGGTCCGCAGATGGATTCTTCTCTTGTTGTTTGAGAGTGTAGAGTAACCAGAACTCCTAGGGAAAAAAATTTAATGCGAAAAAGAGGTTAGGTGTACAAAGTTATAAAAGGGTATTTGGAACCCTCATTTATCACCTTGCATTGAAGAAGATCAGAAGGAGAGATTTTGCAACAAAATCTCGAAGAAGTCAAGCAAATTCGGCGGTGAATTCTTTAGGTACTTTAGTTGCTCGTAGAATTTTGAAATTTTGTGCTTGCTAGAAAACCATGTTCTGTATGGAAAATGAAGCAAATCAAAGGAACAGTGAATTTGGATGAATATAGTAGTCAAAAGGTCAGGGATGTAAGAAATTTGTTGCCAGTCGGTGAATTGAAGTGACTTGAAGGTGTAGAACATAAGAATTTGGACATCTGGAATGAGTTTCCCTATTTTGTCAATGCGGAAATGGTCAGGTTTATGTTGAATAGATTGGATGATGATATCCTTACTCTAGATAAACCCTATCAAATTTCAAAGGATGTAATTAGAAATTTGATAGGATTATGCAATATTGGAGAAGTCCCAAAAAAGAAGTCGATTTGGAACGTTGAATTCAAAGCCCTAACCAGTGTAAAAGGAGATCAAAGGGCTCTGGTAATTACAACATTCAAAGATCCATTGACAAGGTACATTGCATATGGAATTTCTTACAAAATTTTCTTCAAAAATAGGGAAGGAGCAACCTCTATAGGTGTAGTCTACATTGCGCAAAAAATGATAATGGAAGACAAAGACTTTGATCTGTGTGGATTGCTAAAGGATCAATTGATGGAAAATGTGCAATTGACGAAGGATATGGATTACTCTTTCAGGTTTGGTACCCTAGTTATATGCATTATGATGTAGTTTTTGAATTGCTTACCTTAGAATGATAAAGTGGTATGGAAGGAGAATATACCAGTTTGTAAGCAAATCTTTGAGCATTTCAACAATCTTGAAAATGGTGAGCAAGTTTATGAAAACTTCTTTAGAAAGTTGTTAGGAAATTTTGAAGTAGGTGGTATTCCACTTCTGGTAAAAGCAGTTGAAGTTGGATCTTCTTCTGGTAAGGCGGAGAAAAAGCAGAAAAGAGCAAGAGAGTTAGTTGATGACACTCCTCTGGTACTCAAGTCAACAAAAGTTGAGGGAAAAGGTAAAGAGCAGATAGTTGTGGATATAATCGATGAAGATTCTGAATACACCCCAAGAGATGAACTAGAATTAGTTGAACCAGATGTGATAATAATAAAAGAAAGCAATGAAGAAGGTGCTTTATTCAAAGAAAAAATATTGTAGATTGTTTAGGAAAAAGATGGAATGCAAAAGATAACAGACATATGGTTAAATGGACCATCATATGAACAATACTTCATTGAGGATACTTTAGGCAGATACTTTGTGCACAACAATATTGAATTGGAGAGTTTGCAGAATGTACTCCCAGAAGAATTGATTGAATGTATCAGGGAGGCTATGGACTTTATGCCTCTAGATAGGAAAGAGGAAGAAGTAATTTTACATTTGAAGGAGCGCTTTAGGCTATCTCTCACCAAACTAAAAAAGAAAATGAATGTGTTAAGACAATGCATTGAATCAACAAATAAGATCTACAATTATTGTCTTAGGTGGCCTCATGTGGTTGGTAAATACAAGGACAAGCTGGAGAAAATTGAGAATGAGTTGATCAGAATTGGTCAAGATTACAATATGTTTCAGGACCAGGATGGAATAGTTAAGAAGAATATTCATGAGTTACAGGTTGAGCATGCAAAGGTTCACTTTTCCAGAAACGCTCTTATGGATACTTTTTGGAAAGTGAAGGATCAAACCGAATGCAGACTGGAGCAAATGATTGAAGTTTTGAAGGAGAAAAGCTGGAAGAAGCCATTAACATCCCTGAATCCCTTGTCTATGTCATCAATAGGACATCAAAAAATAATAGTTTGATAATAATTATTGGGATTGCAGTGGATGCTTGGAAGAAATTTCTTCTGGAGATGACAGATAAGTATAAAATAATTTTCTGATTTTAGTGGTAGTTGCAATTCTTCAAATTTTGATCAATTTTTGCATCAACAAAGGGGAAGAGAGTGTAGTAGGAGAGAGATAAGAATTTTTTTGTCATTGATGTCAAACGGGGAGAGAATGCAATGAAAAAATCCTTGGCATCCAAAGGGAGAGTAGTGTTTTTATGATTTTTGAAGTTTTGAGTTTTGGTTTCGACACTTAGTCATTTTTCACTAAGTGTTGCCATCAATGCCAAAGGGGGAGATTGTTGGAATATGGCTTTGGGAGATTTTTTATGGCTTCTAGTGTTTTCATTGATGGCAACTAGAGTCATTAGTGTGGTCCGCAGTTTAGAAGTAGCTCATACCGGCAAGCAAAGTAGAAAACATAATACTACCGACAGAAAGCATGAAGAATAGGGTATCCGGTTGGTAAGTTAGTCTTTATACTTCACCAGATCATTATTTTGTGTTGTGGATCCCAAGGAAAGGTTGTCAAGCATGTATGTTACCTTATTGGTAAGTTTTGTGGTGTTTCAACAATCAGTGTACGAGTTAAGAGATTCGGTAGAATGATTTCTTGTTTATTTTCTCATTATGGCCAACTTGGTGCATATAGTGTGTCGTGGATGTATAAGGAGTAGTATATTTCTTGTGTTGGGAATTTTGATTTGGGTCCTAGCTATAGTCTGGGTGACTTGTGTGGGTGCACATTAATTTTAATTGGTGATTTGAGCCTACCATTGAAGGATATTTCATGTTTTGTTGAATCCGATTTAAGTGATTAAAATATTTGCTAGCGGATATATATATATGAGATCGGTAATTCATTTTTGTGTGTGTGCATGATGTTGTAAGAAGGTGTGTGTGAAAAAAAGTTCAGAGTAGTTGTATGAGCATACATCAGAAGATCTGTTGAGTGAATTTTTGCTTGTGCAACAAAAGGGTTGTTGTAGTAGAGTAGAGCAGAGCAGAAGTGTGAATTGGACAAAAGGTCTAGAATCTATTTTATGTGCTTCATCAAAACTAAATCCAGGCATTTGTAGATGCTATCTTCTCAGTTCATTTTTGTTGTAATCACAAAAATTTTGTAAGGCAGTGAGCCTTTCTTATTTTGAGTAGTGAGCTCTAGGTAGTGTGCCTGAATGCAAGTACATTCCCTTTTGTTCATACTTTTAATAGGATATAATATTTTGGACTAACATCCACCATGGTTTTTCCCCTAACAGGGTTTCCATGTAAAAATATCAGTGTTATGGTGTTCAATTGTGTCTTTGATATGCTTGCAAGTTTGTTTCAGTTTATATGCAAAGAGTAATATTGAAGTTTAAATATTGTTGTTGATAGTTTTAAGTTCGGATCGAAATTTAAATATTGTGGAACACTGATTCACCCCCCTCTTAGTGTTCCTAGAGTCCAACACCTCTAAGAAATTTAAACACCAAACACCAAAACTTCACACCGGTAGTTCTGACATGTCACATAGGGTTGCAAAATGTAGTTTTTATCATCAAACTTCATTACCAATTTGCTATCCTATCAAATCTCTAACCTACCTAAGCCTAACACATGAAGATCTTAGGCTAGGGCATGGAAAATACCACCCCAAACTCCATCCATTGCTCTAAACAACAACAAAACATTAAAATAAAAATAAATCCCTCGGTTCCACCAACTTTAGCCAAGATTCAAGGGTGGAATGGGCTGCTAAGCATGATTTTTGTTACAAACCCTTAAACTTAGGGTTTCTCAAGCGGTTTCCAAAAAATTGCTTCAAACTCCCTTATTTCTTAATGGAAATCAATCACACCACAACCAAATTATAGGGGATTCATTGCTTGAACTATTTACATGAGTTTTAGATCATTAACCAACTGTACAAGGCCGTATAGAACTGGAAAACATAGAAAAACATAGAAAATATGCAGAAAACAGAGCTTCTTCAATTGCTTGTCCACCAAAATCTCTTCAACAATGTTGCCTCAAACTTTGTGAGGCCTTATAAACATGTTCTAACTGAAACTCAATGGTCTACAACTTCCATTCAAATAGATGACCGTTCATATTCCCCACAAAGCAAAGTTTGTCAAGTTGCAAAGCAACTTTTACACCATTTTGACAATATTTACAAAACACCACTAAATGACCCTGCATGACTTAAATACATCAAATATGGTCTCCATTCGACCTTATTACATCAAACATCTGAAAGAACACACAAACACAAACCTAGACACCTAATTGCATCAAATGACCAAAACTAACTTGATGCTCCTGCACCATACACCCTGAGAAAAAAGAATCTTAGGTTCCACCTGAGATCAACTCTTGCATTGATGTTCCATTCTTCTTAATATATTTTTTTGACATCCATGTTGCATCTTCAAGAGGTAGACCATGCCACTTCACAAGATATTCATTGTAAACTTTATGCCTTGTTATTTTCACCTCTTTTGTGTCTAAAATGGCTTCAAGCTTTAATGGTTCAGTGGGAGGTAGATCTTTAACCCAATCTTCATCAACAACATCAACATCAAAACCTGTACATGCATCCAAAAATTGATTGAAAGGGTATAGATCAGCAACATTAAAGATAGGGGAGATAGCAACTCCAAGAGGGAGTTCTATCTCATAGGCATTAGCTCCAAACTTATGGACCACTCTGCAAGGCCCAATTTTCTTCAATAACAACTTGGTGTATTTTCCATTTAACAACCTTTCCTTCTTCAGATGTGCAAGGACCAAGTCTCCCACCTTGAAATGTATTCCCTTCTCTTCAAATCAGCATGTTTCCTATACTTTTCAACACTTTTATGAAAATTTTCTTTAACTTGTTGGTGGATCTCTCTCATAGCTTCTGCAAATTCTTCTCCCTCAACACTTCTCTTCTCCATCCTTGTCAAATATCTAAGCTCAAATACACCTCTTGGTTTCAGACCATACACCACTTCAAAATGAATTTTCCCTAGACTTCTATTGACTAAATCATTGTAAGCATATTCGGCTTGATGAAGAACTAAGTCCCATTGTTGTCCATGCTCCTTTGTGAGACATCTCAAGAGGTTTCCAAGTGATCTATTGAACACTTTAGTCTTCCCATCCATTTTTGGATGGTAGGCAGTACTAAAGGTCAAATTAGTTCCAAGATTCCTCCAAAGGGTCCTCCAAAAGTGACCAATAAACTTTGAATCCCTGTTAGATACAATTGTTAATGGAAGACCATGAATTCTAAAAATTTCTTTGAAGAATAACCCTGCAATATGAGAAGCATCATTTGTACATTTGCATGGAATGAAGTGAGCCATTTTACTGAATCTATCAACCACAACAAATACACTATCATAACCCCTTTGAGTTCTTGGAAAACCTAATACAAAATCCATGCTTAGGCTCTCCCATGGCCTGTTAGCTATTGGTAAGGGCTGATAAAGTCTTGCATTACAAGTAGAACCCTTGGCTCTTTGGAAAATTGTACAACTTTCAACAAAATTTCTGACATCTACTTGCATTTTTGGCCAAAAGTAGAACCTTCTTACTTGATCCAATGTCTTATCAACCCCAAAATGTCCTAAACTTCCACAATGTTTCTCCTTTATCAAATTTGTTCTCATAGAGCATTTTGGTATACATAGTTGAGCACCTTTAAACAATAAGACCTCTTGCAATAGAAAATTAGAATACTCCTCATGAAAAACATCTCTAAACTAGTTACAAACAAAATATACCTCCTTGAAGTCTTCATCTCCAACATACATGTCCTTCAATGCATCTATTCCCACACTCTGAAGTTAGATTTCATGCACCAACATTGAACTATAGCTTAGGGCATCAACTACCTTGTTGGATTGGCCTTTTTTGTGTTTGATGGTGAAGGTATAGCTCTACAAATACTCTACCCATTTTACATGTTTGTGACTTAACTTATCTTGACTGTTCAAAAATTGCAAGGCATGGTTGTCGGTGAACACTATGAAATACTTCAGAAAAAGGTAGTGTCTCCACTTCTTAAGGGCCTTCATTTCATACAACTCTAGATCATATGATGAATACCTCCTTTTTGCTTGATTAATCTTTTCACTAAAGAAATCCATCGGTCTGCCTTCTTGGCTTAAAATTGCACCAATTGCAAAGCCTCTTGCATCACACTTTATAGTGAAGACCTTGTTGAAATCAGGTAAAGCAAGGACAGGTTGTTGTGACACTCTATTTTTTATATATTTGAAGCTTCTTTCTGCCTCCTAATTCCACTAAAATCTCTTTCTTTTATCTCCTTTAATGGTGTCAATGATGGGTGAGCAGATGTGACTAAAATTC
Organism: Sequoia sempervirens; assembly: GCA_007258455.2. NCBI lineage: Eukaryota > Viridiplantae > Streptophyta > Pinopsida > Cupressales > Cupressaceae > Sequoia > Sequoia sempervirens. Next base: position 71,280,093 of record VDFB02109042.1, on the reverse strand, counting down.
TTGATGAATTTTCTATAGAAACTTGCAAGCCCATGAAAGCTTCTCACCTCCCCTACTGGCTTTGGAGTTTTCCAACTGAGTATTGCCTCTACTTTGGTGGGGTCCATCTTCAATGAACCTTTGGAGATCACAAAACCAAGATACACTAGCTCTTCTTTCATAAATTCACACTTTTTGAGATTTATCATCAACTTCTCCTCATTCAATTTTTGCAAAACCATGTCAAGGTGTTGCAAGTTCTCTTCCTTTGTCTTGCTAAAAACAAGTATTCCATCTAGATATACAACACCAAACTTTCCAATAAAAGGCTTCAAAACCTCATTCATTAACCTCATAAATGTACTTGGAGCATTTGAGAGTCCAAAGGGCTTTACCATCCATTCATACAGACCTTCATTAATTTAAAATATAGTTTTCCATTCATCTCCTTCCCTTATCCTACTCTGATGATAACCAATTTTTAAGTCTATCTTTGAAAAATAGCATGCACCTCCCAAATAGTCCATTCAATCCTCCATTCTAGGTATTGGAAACCTATATCTGATGGTGATTTTGTTTATTGCCCTTAAGTCTGTACACATCCTCCCATCCCCATCCTTTTTAGGTGCTAAAACTGTAGGGACAACACAAGGGCTCAAACTTTCCCTTATTAGGACTTTATCCAACAATTCTTGAACCTACCTTCTTATTTGCTCATTTTGTTTAGGGGTCATCTTATATGTGACATTGTTTGGAAAATTGGCATCAGGGATGAGGTCTATATGATGATTGACATCTCTCATAGGAGGCAAAGAACTTGGCAACTCATCCACTGTAATGTATTTTTATTTGTCTAAGAAAGCTTGAAATTCACTAGGTATACCCTCAACCTTGCTGCTAAAACAAATTTGGATTTAGGTCTGATCACTAAGGCAAATCTTTGACCACCTTCATCCTTCAATTTTTTCAAAAACTCCTTCTCCCCAACTAACATAACACTAGAACCAACTTTTTTATCAAGCTCTTCATATTGTAGGGGTGTCAATGTGAATGAAACTCCATCTTTTTCTATCACATAAACATTTTTATGGCCATCATGCTTGGCCTTTTTGTCATACTTCCAGGGCCTTCCTAGTAGCAAGTGACAAACATCCATGGGGATGATGTCACAAAGAATCTTATCTTTATACCCCCCAATGTTAAACTCTTCCCATGTCTGCTCATTGACTAAGAATTGTTGACCTTTGTTTAACCATGACACTTTGTATGGTGTGAGGTGTGGAATCTTTTTCATGTTTAAATTTTCAACCATTTCTAAGGAAACCAAGTTATCAGGAGAACCTAAATCAACAACTACTTTGCATACCTTTCCATGTGACTTTCATGTGGTCCTAAACAAGGATTTCCTTTGTGAAGGCTCTTTGACTGTTGGAACCTTAATGAGTGTCCTCATCATCAAAGACTCACCTATCTCAGGGGCAACATGCTGAGATGGTGAATTAACACTTTCATTGTCTTCTTCATACACAATTTGAGTTATTTGCTCACCACTATGTGAATTTGATGCTTTCTTGTCCAGGCACTTCCATGTTGGATGCCCAAATTGGTTACAATTGTAACATTTACCTAAGAAGGTGTTTGACCCTCTCCCTTGTCCACCAAACCTTCCTCTACCACCAAATATTCTTCCTCTAAAGTTACCTCTACCACTTGACTCACCACTTTGCTCTTGGTGGTTGTTTGATTCACCTTGCTGTTTTTGTGACCGCCCTCTTGCACCAAAGTTACCTCTACCTCTAAAATTATTTCCCCTACCTCTTCCTTTCTGCTCTTTTCTCCTCTTTTCTCCTCTCCTCTGCCTTGATAGCTAATTGAAAACACTCCTCAATTGTCCTAGGTGTTGTGAGACCAATTTCATCTTGGATATTGAGCCTAAGCCCATTCAAATATCTTGCAACTTTTTCTACCTCATCTTCTGTATGTCTTGCTCTAATACTCAACTTATGGAATTCTTCAGTATATGCCATCACATGTAACTCATTTTTCTTTAAATTTTGCAGCTTCCTAAAAGTTTGTATTGCATAATTTGCAGGTAGAAATTGTGCTTTCACTTTGGCTACCATTCTGTCCCATGAACTTATCTTTGTTTTTCCCTTCTTTACTCTTTCTTCTTGGACATAGTTTCACCATGTTAGGGTAGGCCCCTTCAATTTGGTTTTTGAAAATTTCACCTTCTTATCATCTTCTACTTCTTCAAATTCAAAGAAATTATCCAAAGCATCTATCCAACCCAACACTTCTTCACTGTCCATCTTTCCACCGTACATAGGCACTTCAACTTTCACCTTTCAATTATTATCCCCCTTTACAGCCTTTAGCATCCTGAACATTCTCATCTCTTTAGGGTCCAAGTCCTCATAATCATGGACTCCTACTGGAGGGTTCTCACTCTCACTCTCATCCTCCTTATCACTTTGGTCACCACTAACCATTCCTCTTCTTTGATTCTTTTCTAGAGCTGCAATTTTGGCAAGGGTAGCTTCATGAGACTCCTTGTATAGTCTCATCTCCTTTGCATATTGTTCCCTGAGTTCTTTAACTTCATTGGCCATTGGATTTTTCTTTGGAGGCATCTTGCTTATGCCAATTCTCATTCACTTTCCCACATTTCAATTAGAACCTATGCTCTGATACCACCTGATGTAGAGCAGGGTGGAGTAGGTTCAAACAACACAATTCAAATACTTTTTCAAGTCTCAAAACCCCAACAATAGTGGATTGCTCACAATTCCTTGTTCATCCTTATAGGTCTACAAACTTAGTTTTTCAAGTATATCTTTTAGAGAAGGCCATTTCTCCACAAATCCTTGACTATCTCAAACACCCATTAGGCTCTTCTATAACATATCTCATTCAGGACTTAGGTTGATTCGAAACACTTTCTTCAAAATAGGTCTGCTACGCTTAAACTAGGTCGCTTTTCCAAAGCACCTCTAAGAAATTCAAACACCAGACACCAAAAATTCACACTAGTAGTTATAACATGTCACATAGGGTCCCAAAATGCAATTTTTATCATCAAACTTCATTACCAATTTGTTGTCCTATCAAATCTCTAACCTACCTAAGCCTAACATGTGAAGATGTTAGGCTAGGGCATGGAAAAAACCACCCCAAACTCCATCCTCTAATCTAAACAAAAAAAAAAACATTAAAAGAAAACTAAATCCCTCAATTTGACCGAGCTTAGCCAAGATTCAATGGTGGAATGGGCTGCTAAGCATGATTTTTGTTACAAACCCTTAAACTTAGGGTTTCTTAGGCGGTTTCCAGAAAATTGCTTCAAACTCCCTTATTTCTTAATGTAAATCAATCACACCACAAAAAAATTATAGGGGATTCAATGCTTGAACTATTTACATGAGTTTCAGATCTTTAACCAACTGTACGGGGCCGTACAAAACTAGAAAACATAGAAAAACACATAAAATATGTAGAAAACAAAGCTTCTTCAATTGCTTGTCCACCAAAATCTCTTCAACAGTGTTGCCTCGAAGTTTGTGAGGCCATATAAACATGTTCTAACTGAAACTCAATGGTCTACAACTTCCATTCAAATAGATGACTGTTCATGTTCTCCACAAAGCAAAGTTTGTCAAGTTGCAAAGCAACTTTTACACCATTTTGACAATATTTACAAAACACCACTAAATGACCCTGCATGACTCAAATACATCAAATATGGTCTCCATTTGACCTTATTACATCAAAAATCTGACAAAACACATAAACTCAAACCTAGACACCTAATTGCATCAAATGACCAAAACTGACTTGGTGCTCTTGCACCAGTCAAGAAATAAGCACAATGTCATTCTTGTGGTTGTGGACAAGCTTACCAAAGTGACACATTTCATACCCAGGAATCTAACTAATGGAGCACCTGTCATAGCAAGGAAATTTTTGCAAGAAGTGTTTAGGTTGCATGGGATTCCTGAGAAGATTATCTTGGATAGGGATGCACGAGTCACTTCTAGGTTTTGGAAAACCTTGTTTTCTGCACTTAGGACTCAACTAAATATTAGTTCAACTTATCACCCAAAAACGAATGGAAAAATAGAAAGGGTGAATCAAGTATTGGAAGACCTAATTAGAATGTATAGCATGAATTAGTAGTACAAGTGCGAAGACTACTTTCTTTTAGTGGAATTTTCTTACAACAATTCCTACCACTTTGAAATAAAGATGGCTCCTTTCAAAGCATTATATGGTCAAAAGTGTAGAACCCCTATAAGTTGGGATAAACTTGAGGACAGGGTGAGTCTTGGGCCAGAGATGTTGGCTGAAATGAAAGAGCAAGTTAGGATTGTTAAGCAAAGGTTAGCCGAAGATAACGATAGACATAAAAGCTATGTTGACGCTAAGAGAGTGCCCCAAAATTTTGTAGTAGGTGACAAAGTGTTGTTAAGAGTGAAACCTCACAAGAGTTCCATTAAATTTGGAAAGTATTCAAAATTAGCCCTGCGCTATGTAGGAGCTTTCGAGATTCTCGAGGAAGTGAATTTGGTAGCTTATTGAATTGGGTTGCCACCAACTCTTGCTAGGATGCATAATGTCTTTCATGTGTCATACCTAAAGAGGTATATACCTAGTGATAATCATGTGATTGATTGGAATTATTTACAAGTACAAGACCCCGAAGTGGTAACACTCGAGCTCTTCAAGGTGATTGAAACATGCAAGCTTCGCTTGTGTAATAGGGAGGCTCTGCAATGCAAAGTCCAGTGGGACCAGTATGCAGAAGACTCTGCCACTTGGGAAGACTATGCTGAGATACAACAAAAGTTTCCACATGTTTTAGATGCATTTGAAAATACTTGAAAACAATATTTTGTTGTTCGGTTAGTTTATGTTGCTACATAAAAATCATTGAGGACGATGATTCACAAGGGGGGGAGTATGTTACACCTCAATTGTGTATTTACTATTACTATGTAGGGTAAATGTGAATTTAATTAGAATTTTGAATGAGACTAAATTGTGCTTGCACTTTTTTATCAATGAATTATGAATGAATATATTTCATTTAATGATATGTGAAGAAATACATATATGTGAAATGGATGGTTATTGAATTGGATATTATAACTATGGAGATATGTTGTTTAAATGCATATTTTGTTGAACACCTGACTACAATAGGAATGTGTTAGTTGGATGTAGGTACATGTTCAATCCTCTAGGTGGAGGGGAAATATCACTCAAGAGAAGATCTTGGTTGGGTAACTAGTAACATAACCTAACTAAGCTTATACACACACACTCACAATCAAATGGATGAGTCAAGTTATTATGTTTGTAATTGGTAAGTCATCCTTAGTATGATGTGTTTGCATTAGTAAGGGTCTTGATTACTGTTGAAATACATGCTTGGATGATGTTTATATGTTTAGAGCTTGTGATTTCTTCTATATATTACTATGCTTGTATTGATGAGGTGAACACACATGGGATGTATTTATATGTATACATATGCATCTTGATGATTGACCATACGCATGAAGGAACACACACATGAGAGTACGTAGGTAGACACACCTATGCACACTTATGAATGGGTTGCTTATGAGCATGGATCTATCAAATGAACAATACATTGTGAATGTGTATATGTATTAATACACCACACGTCTATTCCCTATCAACACGATGGTAATGGTGTATGTGCTTGATTGTGCAATCGAATGTGTGTATATATATGAGATATATACATATATCCATATGTATACATGTATCGATACATACGTATGATGGAAAAATAGAAATGTTCATATAGATGTATTAGTATAGTATACATGCATATACATGTACATAGAGGAGTATATATATATACAATCAATATGGTTATTATTATTATGTGAATGCTAACTTGTTCTTATTCATTTATATATCGAATGTATACATACTTTATTGACATGGTGTGTATATATATTAATATATATACATATACATATATATATGTGATTTATTAGCATATATATGTATATGTACATAGATAAACATATATTTATAAATATATATGATACTTTGAGGGCTGAATTATATATATGAGCATAGGCCGATTTGTATATAATATATGTAAAGCATTTAAAGGCCAAATATAACATATATTGGAATTGGATAAAGGTTGAACTATATGGAAAGTATTGCACAACAATAAAAGGTCGATATGGGATAAAACCATAAGTCAATACTATTGTAAATGCAACTTTGAATTATTATCAGTGAATTACTCTAACTTGAACACTTTAATACAAAGCGATGGAATATTTTATGAGCTGCAATATAAAGTATAAAATGCATGATAATAGGAAAATGTACAACATGCTATGAAATGGTCAAAGCACCATTTATGCACTATTTTGAAGGGCGATTCATCTTTGATTTATTTCCATTGAAACCATGACTTATTTGACATTGTGTAAGTGTTGCATTTTAACTATAGGCTATTTCAAAGAGTAAATCTGCACCAAGAGATAAGGAAAAGTGGCTGCAACATGGTGCCAACTTATGAATGCTCTTAAACCTATAGAAGTCTATTCTAATTTCAAATCTACTATCATTATTTGAACATGTGTACTTTTGAGTAATTCTTTTGCTGTTGTCAATTCGAAGGGTCGACCTATAGCATTATATGCTGATTTTGTACTTAGTTTGTTGCCACCTTTTAGCTGAGTATTGTGGGTCGACTTGCATGGAGAGATGTGTTGACTTCCATGCCTTTTCTATAGACTGTGATGTCTCATTTTGCTATATAAATAGAGAGGTTAGTTCTCTCATTTGGGACACACTATTCTACATTATTCTACAATTGCATTCTGTTGCATTTTGTGAAAACCTTGAGTATTTTGTGAAGAGCTATATTTGAGTGAGTTATATTTGAGAGAGCATATCATCAACTTGTGAGAGAAGTCTTATTGAAGTATTGCTTGAGAGGTCTAATATAAGCTAGTAAGCTATTGTTGGAAGGCTATGCACCAAGACAGTCAAGTGGTTAAACCCATTATAGGCATGGGGATCTAATCTTCCCATATTTGTCTTTGTTTATGAAGGATTGTACTTTTAATGCTTTATTTGAACTACTTGAGATTACTTGCATTAGGAAAACATAACGTTTGCTTTGAAATGGAAAAAGAAGCTGTTTTATGCTTTTCTGTGAAATTGCTTGTAATTACTCCATAATAGGAGAGGGTGTTTGTCATTAGTATTAAGATACTAGGAATGATTAAACAAGGATATCTTAAGGGTTATTCATAGCTAAAGATATTTTATTATATTAGATAGCTAGTGGGTTACTCCTATGATTTGATTGTCTATTGAAGGGAGGGAACTTGTTCATATGCTTTGTGAGTAGAAATACCATAGAGTTTGTGGAAAAGGGGATAGGTTATTTTTGGGGTTAAATATTAACCATTGGAGGAAATACCTATGCATAGATTATAGTGGCCTAAAGTCAAATTGAGCTTGAGTAGTGTACGCGAATATGATGACTATCACTCAAAGTACCGAGTGAGAACATTTTGGCCAAAGTAGTGTGCCTTTGGCTCCACTGTCATTTCATCATGTCCCTATAGTGCATGCTAGTTCCAGATTGTAGGGTTACAAGTTCTAGTCATGTAGGACACAACATTAAGCTCAGAATGGTTGTGTACGAGGTTACTCCACCAATCTCTTCGTCGAAGGGTACGGCCATCTATCTTATGGAAGATGTGTGGGGGACTGCATGTGAGTCTGTGGTTGGTGAAAAAGTGCTTGAGTGATGCTTCTCCTCCTCAGCAAGTGACAAAAGACTAAGATTTGAAAGGCAGATCTTGGACCATCTATATCTATTGCTTTGAAGCTCGATTGAGCTATGTATGTACTTGTACACATTCTTGGAATATTGTAATTTGTGAAGTTATTATATTGGAATGACATTCATGTTGATTATTGTTATGACATCTATGTTCAATTGTTCTCAATAAAGAAAATAATTTTTTTATTTCAATGGTTAGTTAGTTTATTTACTCACAAAGTGAAAACTTAGGAAAATTTACTTTAGTGAACAATTGGCGTGTTACATACTACTAGTAATTTATGCTAATGTAACTTATTTGAGGTTGATCTATATTCTAATAATATAATAACCAGGGATAACTTTAAGAAATCCTCCCCTCGGTGAATCTTGTATACTTCCCGATAAAAATATTAATTTTAGTGGCTATTTTTTTTGTTTTTTGGGAAAAAAAATAATCTACGTTGGTGAATCTTTTCTAATTGCTAGAAGTCTGTGGAAAATCTTGGCAAATTGTAAATTTTTTAAACCAATAAAATATTTTCATTGGCGATTAAAATCTATTTTCAAACCTAGAAAATATTTTCATTGGCGAATTAAACCTATTTTTAAAACAGAAAAAACAATTTTGTTGGTGATTAAAACTTTTTTTCAAACCAAAAAAAAAAATTCATTAGCGAATTAAACCTATTTTCAAATGATTAAGAAAAAACATTGGTGAATTAAACATAATCTCAAACTAATAAAAATAATTTAGTGCAAAATGTCAATGCAAATCAATATAACCACGACCGTTCGATGAATTTTCGATGGACGGTTGTAGTTGCATTCCAAAAGTAATTCTTTGAAGCACTAGACTTGTGAATTGAAAACTCTGAAATAACACTAGAACTGTTAGATATAGACACGTGGCGAGATCAAGGCTCATTGCTCATTATGGTAATGAACACAATGGGTTTAAGGATTTTGGCAATGAACGATACAAGAACTTAAGTGGTAGAAATATGCACATGCATAAAGTTTGTTTTAAAAGAGGGACCACCTAGGAAGAATGTAGGACCAGGGCTTAAAAACTTAAGAACGTTTTACACAAAGGATGTAAAGGCCAAACAAGGCTGAATTATCAACCTTATAAAATAATTTATAATACAATCCTCAAACCAAAGTAATGAAGGAAATATGTGTGAAGGATATTCCATATCTGTAGCCAGATGTCAGTGAAAATCAATATAACCATGACCATTCGATGAATTTTTGATGGACGGCTATAGTTTCATTCTGGAAGTAAATCTCTGAAGCACTAGACTTGCGAATTGAAACCTTCAAAATAACACTAGAACCGTTAGATGCAAACACCTGGCAAGATCAAGGCTCATCGCTCATTGCTCATTCTCTCTTTTCAATGCCTCAATGTACTACATTTCATTTAATTGAAATTCTCAATCTTTTTGAAGAAAGTGTGGTAGTTGTATTGCGAGCGGTGATTAATGCCATATGAACATCCGAAGCGATTGATTGTATAGCTCATAACTTTAATGAAACAAGATTTGTAATGATTTCATATCATTTGAGTGGCACTGGAGTTTGGAAATTCTGACAACTTGTCAGCTTGAGGTATAGTTTGCATGTAACTAGACGTCAATCAAATTAAATATTTTAATTATACATGTAAGGCTTAAGTTACACAAATTGATTAAGTTGGTTTTTTGGTTTGCACGAATTAGGCTAGTAGTGGAACTGGTGGCCCATAAATAGGGATAGCGATAGTGGATAGTGTCATAAGGGTTTTCATTTTTTAGGGTTAATAAGGATTCAAGAAGAAGATGATGTGGTATTATTAGGGATACTCTAAATTCTCCTGCCTCTAGTTATGTAGTTACAGAGTAAAAGACCAATTTCCTTCAAGTTCAGAATGGGTGGAATTGGAAAGAAGTTGATTTGGTTGACTTGAGTTCTCAAACAAGTTTTGAACCAGGATGAGGAGCTCTGATGGAGATAAGTGCTATCCTGATGCATGGAGGCTGCAAGTAGAATAAGGGAGCAATTTTACTACCCCTCATCTCTGCATTATTTTGGTTCCCAAAGGGGATAAGTACATTTTGTATCTTCACAACTCCTGTTTCCCCAACATTGTTGGCCAGTTGAGTCCCTTGCGTTTATTTTTAGAGCCACACTTGTATTACGTTGTCACCAACATAAGCTTTGGAATCATGCATTTAGTTTTAGTGTCACATTTGTATTACATTGTCACTAGCAGAAGAATGGAAATTGGAATCAATTTGTAATCCATTGTCATGAGCAACAACTAGGAATAAATTGTGTCTATGTAAAGTGACATATGTTATTTATACAAAACATGAGCTTGCCTGCTCTACAACTACTCATATTTAAAAATATATGTAATAATGTGACATTGTAATTCAATTGTAATAAAATAAATGATTGTGTTGTGTTATTATTTGTTATTCATTTATAGTAAAGAGTTATTTTCTGAGTTCAGTGTCTATGAATCTATTCAAATCAATTTTTTTTCCTTTAAGAAATTAAGTATTATCTATTTATGAAATAATTGCATGCAGATTTAAAAGTAAAACATAAAGCAATACAAGTGAGAAAAGAATGTTGCCATCAAATTGACAAAAAACATTATAAACACTAAAAGTTGCCACTCTTGTTAGGGTTTACCGAAATGTTATTGATTTCTAATTTGTCATTGAACTTCTCCCTCTGTTCCTGGTATCATTATTCATTTTATTAAGTCCTTTGTAATGTTAAGTTACTGGCCCCTTGGCCTTGATGTCAATCCTAGCGCATTAAAGTTTCAAACAACTTTAAAACACATGTTTATTATTTATATCATAAATTACTCAACCGGTTGATGAACATTTGATGTATGGTTGTAGTTGCATTCCGAAATGAAATGCACAGAGCGCTAGGCTTGCGAACTTAAACCTATGGAATCACCCTTTAACCGTTAGATTTATAAAGATCAATGATTTATAATTTGTTGTCAATGCAAGACTAAATGGCTTGTTTTAAATGCTGTCAACCATGTACTAATTGTGCAGTCCAAAAGCAACACGTAGACATTTCAATTTCATTCACTTTAATGTTCGAAAAAAAGAACTTTCTATTGCTAAGTGATTTTAGTTTTAAATGAGAGGGTCAACACATAGGGATATTTTAGTCTTCAGTTTGCTCATTACAGTGCACCACCCTGTTCTAGGTTCCACAGTTCCACTTCCAACAAATCCATTCCAGTAACCCAGTTTCCACGATTGTTAGAATTAATCATTTCAAGAATCAAAATCCGGGTAAGTGAATGAACTCTTGCGGCTACGTTTCATTGTTTGATATTTCTTACAATCTTATTTTGTCAAACTTTGAAGTTTGGGTTTAGGGTTGAGAGACTTAAGAATTAAGAAAAATTAAGGACTAATAGGGAATTCACAATTTCACATTATATAAGCATGTCTACCACCAATACCACTAGAGAAATGTCGGATAAAAAAATACATTATGAAAAATTGCTTAAAACCCCAGGTTTCACTAATGAATACCATGATATTTATGATCCTGAAACCTATGGTAGGCATACCTTAGAACTTAGATTTTCATCTCAAAATAAGGCGGCAAAGCAAATGCAAGTTAATAGTATCAGTGCACCATGGGTAACTGGATTAGGGCGCATGATGTTACATGAGGTTTTTCCTTGCCCATAATTTATCATTGTCTGTGCCCAAAATTATGATGATAACAAAAGAGAATTGTTAATAAAGATAGCAAAGAATAATTGTTATCCATTAATGCAGAAGAACTTGGAAAAGTGTTGGGGTTTACAACTGAAGAATTTGGAAATGTCCACATTGACCTAGAGAAGCTTGCTAGTGATTATGAAGCAGTGGATGAAATGCAAAAAAATTCTTTCTTAAATAAAATAGTTCAGGATAGAAACAAATTGAAAGGTGATCATAAGCCTCCTTATGATTTGGATATTATTAAACCATGGGTTCAGGATACTATTTCCATGCTAGCATTTTTCCTCAGACTGGATAACAATTTGGAAGTGTGTGCAAGCCTCCTTGAAATGGTGTATAATATCCATTATGGTGTTCCACATGTCAAATATAATTTTATTGAGCACATTGTAGAATCCATGAATAAACAATTTTTAATGATTAAAGGAGGTTCCACCAAGACATTTAGGTTCACAACCTACTTGTGCTATTTTTTTCTATTCAAATTTAGAGGAATGTTTTAGACCAACAAGCTTCAGATTCAACCCTATAGTAATGATGAGGAAAATAAAATGGGTCCATTATATGAATGGACCACCAAGATAAGGATGAATGATTCTCGAAGGAACTACAGTCATTTTGTAAACTACTTTTTGGCTCCATTGCATCAAGCAATTACAAATACTCCAATGCCTAGATTGCCTATGTCATGTAGAAATTGCATGCAACTAGGAAAAGAAATACAATTGGCTGATTGGTACTTAATGGAAGAATATACTGTGCTAAGATTTTATGGATCGGGAGTACAACCATACAAAATTCCAATACATGTGACAAAAAGGGTTTTTGAATTGGAATATGTAAGGCAGTGCAGAGTACAGATGAACTACACTTTGTCGGTTAGCAAAATAAGACCTTATTTCCTTCTTTACCTTTTTCATGTGGAGGGTTCACATTTGAGAGAAAAGCATTTAGTGTGGCACATAATGTTTTGAATTTTTTTGATTTTGACGCTATCTGTCATGGTTAGTATGATCCATGTGACACCATTAAATCAATGATTGTGCTCAATAAGAATGCTACAAGTAGAATTAAACTTCAAAGTAAACCCTTGCTTGAAAACTTGAGAAACAAGGATTCTTGGGATGAGGTCAAAATAGCAATGGAGAAAAGTGCTACTAAGAATGGTATTTCTTTTGAACAATTGTTAGTAGAAATTATGGAATTGCATCGAAAGACGATTAGGAGGTACAACAAATTTTATGAAAAAAGTCATAAACAATCTAGTAGAGTAAAAATACCAGATTCTCTAGAGAAGGAAGTTACAAATAAAAACTGGTCATGATAAAAAATTATTGCCTTTTGGTCTATGAGGAAGGAGCTAGGTGATCCAAGAGCTCTTGCAGAGTATGGAGATAATGAAGAATATTGTGAGTTTAGAAAATTGTGGAATATAGAGCATCCAGATGAACAAGAAGATAAAGAAAGTGATGATGAATCTAATGATGATAAGGAAGAACAAAGCCATGCCAATTTCAAACTTGGTTTGAGTGAGTCCACAAAAGAAGCATATACTATAGGAGTAGCCATAGCTGAAAAAATGGGTTATGAAGGTGGTCCTTTGGGGTCCCAAAGGCAAGGCCCTTGGATAGTAACATATGTAGAGCATAGAAAACCAGTTGATAAATCTAGCCTTGGGATTGGAGGTGAAAAATTAGACCAAGGGCATACAAGTCAATTTGTTAGAGGTTCAAACCTCATCCTCATGGTCAGATACAATCACAACTAGGACATGCCCATGGTGGAGAGCTTAGTACAATTGGCACTACCTCTGGTGGTGATGGTATGGGTAGTAGTACTAGTAGTGGTCAATATGTGCTACAACAAAAAATTACACACAAGAGGACAACAATACAATATACCACAGAAACACCAGGTGATCAAGGCATACAAAAGAGGTAAAGGATTTTGACAGGTCCAAGTCACACTACCATTGGATCCACCATAAAGGAGTTATTTCTAGGCACTCCCCCACTGCTAGTTAGTCTGGTTGCGACATCATTAGCAACTACAAGTACTCCTATTCCTTCACCATTCAAGCATTCCATTTTTCCTACGTCCCTAGGTTTTGATTACATTGAAGAGTTTAAAAAGAAATCAGACTTGAATAAAAAAGAAAAGAAGCAACTGATGGAGAGTACGTCTACTGTAACTTCAAAGCCTAAAACAACCATGTTATTACACACATTTGACACATAAATAAATCATGGAGTACACAATTCTTGTTCCCATAGTTCAAAACAAACTAGCAAATCAGATGGTTCGATTTGAATTCTTGGTGAACAATATTCAATTGGATTTTTTTGGACTTAGAAATACTGACAAAATTAATGTATCAAAGAAGAACAATGAATTGGTGTACACATCATTGCTAAAGCAAGATAGAGAGAAAAAAAGGTTGTGGAATCAAATTGAAAAGTTACAGGTAGACCTAGCAAATAAGAAAGCAAAGAGGAAAGAAGTAGATAACAAGAGCAATGAATTAGCAAAAAGAATAAAAAAAATCTACCTCTACATCAACAAGCAAAGAGGATAAGCAAAATGAGACTGAAGTGAATGAATTGAAGCAAAGGCTAGATGAGAGCAACAAGAAATATGATGAGGAAAAATCTACTTCAGAAAAATTAAGACTAAGAATTGTGAATGGAAATGCACAATGGGAACAAAAATTAGAGAAGAGAAAAATAAATGAAAGATTGGAGTTAGAGCTGATGGAAGCAAAAAATGAAATTAAGTCTTGTCAAAATAAGTTATTTGTATTTTGTAGAGAAACAATGAGGCATATGAAGCAAAATATCCGGGATGAAATAATGCAGAGGATTGATCATTTGTGTGACATGTTTCAATTGATTGATGCTATCAGACAACATCATAAGAAGCTCAACAAATATTTAGTGGACAAAAAGATGTGCTGACATTAGAGAAATCTGCAAATCAAATTCAACAAATAGTCTACAAAGCCAGTGACAATGTTTTGAAATCAAAAGGGATTACTAATCGGCTTGCTACATCAATGGCGTTGTCATCTATCATTAAAAAGTGTTTTTGAATGTGTGAAACAAAGGAATATTTGCATTTGGCTACAGACAAGATGAAGAAGGTGGATGAAAGGAAAGGAACTTCACAAAGCTTGGTTTTCCAGAGGCTTTTGACACAAATGAGTGGTTCATTAGAAAGAATGTTTTCAAAAAGAAGATGGAGGATGCAAGGAAGATTGATTTGGACCAGTTTCCTCAGAACCCAGATGTGGTGAACTATTTGGATTCCATCAAACCATTGCTAACCTTGAATGCAAAATTGATTGAAGGATCCAAGACAGGTTCCAATTTGAATCATGAATTGTTAACAAATATTCAAGTCAAACAACATTAGTTAGAACAAATGACAATTCCACCACCTAAATAGTGGAAGTTGCTAGAAAAGGTGATGCAATGATTTGATTTTTGATAATATGAGTTTCCAAGTTCCAACTCAGCTTTGTGCAGAGTTGTCTTTAAGAAATATTTTGCATTGATAATTCCTCTATGTATTCATTCATGTGATAATCAATAAAAAAGCTCAAATTCAGACTCCAGTAATGTGTTGATGTTCAATTATCTGTATTATTTATTTTATCATTTGAAGAAAAAGTCTGGTAGTGGTTTCAACTACTAGAACACATTAAATGATTACTGATGTTCATTATTGTATATGCTACTAATACTATTGTTAATATGTTATTAGGCATTGAGTTGAGTGATGAAACATTGAGTACATGATCAAGTTTTACTTTTAACACAATTAAAATATGAACTGTAAGGTGATTTTAATTCCAGGTATCCATAATCTTAGTGAAATTGCATTACAATTCACACATCAATACTCAATCTCCATGACTAATTATCAGATTCACTAAACATTTATATGAATTCATTCTTTAATCAAGGTACTTTAACTGGTTCATTAAACTAGAGCCAAAATTAAAACATACATCAATGCATAATGACAAAGAAGATTAATGAAATATCATTGATCAAATTTCATTAATAATTCATATAAAATGTTACAGCTAAAGAGACAATAGACTCAAAATAAGGGAGCAAAACAAGCTTAGTTTCTAGTCCTCCGAGTTTTATAACCTTGTCGCGAAGTTCTAAATTTTCATAACTTCCTGATTCCCTGACTTGGTTCACTTTGTTGAGTTTCAAGTCTTTGTTGGTCATCTTTGTAGTTGGTGGAGGATGAGAGAGTTGTTTCAATATAGAAAGACAATGGTGAAATTCATGCATATGTAATCTTTGAGTTATGGTGTGTGGATTTATTCTGCTTTTGCTGAGTAGTTTTCCAGTGGATGATCTATTATTGGAATGATAGATTTTTGGTTAGTTCCATTGATGTGGTTACTATCACTCAAAGTCACAGTTTTGGTGCTTTTCCTAACCTTAGTCGCTAGTACTCCAAGTTTTATAACCTTGTTGCAGAATTCTAAATTTTCATAACTTCCCAATTCCCTGACTTGGTTCACTTTGTTGAGTTGCAAGTCTTTGTTGGTCATCTTTGTAGTCGGTGAGTTGGAAGTTTCAAAAACTTTGAAACTTCAAACTTTGGTTCTAAGGTTCCAAGTTTCAACGACCACGCGACATTATGGACTTATCTTAGCTTTGAAAGGCATCATCATCTCATTGAATTCTATGTACGAACTAACCTTGAGTTGTCTTTTTAGGAATTTCAAAAAGCGTGCAAGTTTAAAAGCTATCTTTTCGAGGAATGAAATTGAATGCCACATTTAATGCACGTCCTATCAAAATAACGACATAAGTGGGTAGTGAAGTTTTACTCAGTCATTTAGCCCACATTCTCGTTCTTTGCTAATGCTAGTACTTCTCAAGTGCAAACATTCTATCTCCGCGAATTTTCACTCATGCAAAGTGGAATTCAAAATCACTAGTCTAGGATGAGGGACATTGAAATTGGGCACATCAATTTGGAGGAGTTTTTGGTGCACCTGGAGGAAAGGGAGAGAACAACACTGGAAGATAAAGTTCTGTAGAGTGGTTTGGCACACGCGGGGGGTTTTCTTGAGGCTGTACAAAGTGTCGACCTGGTGATTGCATGCACAAGGGGCTACATTCCAGAGACTCAGGAAATTAGAGATGTGGACGGGTCAGTCATTGGAAGAATTACTACTGAAGTCATTTCCTGCACATTAAGCATTCCAAAGAGGGAAACTATAGAGGAAATGTCTATAAATGTTGGTGATGAGTTTTTCAGAATGAATGAGGAATGGTGCAAAAATTCCATTGCGAGGAATTGGTTGAAGTCTGAGAAAAAGGGTAAGTCTCAGTTTCCCTCAAAGCTTAAAAGGGCTCATTTTAAGGATGAAATTTTAGATGCTATCACCTTGCTACATCGTGTGGTTGGTAATGCATATTTAGACTCTTTTGAATTTTGGATGTGCTACTTTATTCTACTAGTTTGTAGTGAAAATAAATTCATTGACTGGGCTGAGATTATTAGTTATCATTTAAATGAGCAATTGATAAATTTATGGCAAACTGTTGCCTTCCATATGTGCTCATACCTGGTTTACATTCTAGCCAGTCAAGAGGCTATCTGGGCAGGGTTGAAACCACAAAGGTCTTCGACATCGGACATGCCTATTTATAGAACTTTTCCACAACTCACTAAGGAGGTTGAAATGAAGAATTTCTGCCGCTTCAATGATGCATTCTTAATGGAAATTGTGAGAAAAATTGATGGAAAACCCAAGCTTTGGGTTTCACCTGAAGTGGTTGCTTTGGTATTGAGGTTTGGAAGTTTCTACATTCAGTTCAACATATTTACTTATCTTAGAATTTGAGGTTTTGAGAAGGCTCCATTAAAATTGCCTCGTTACCTAAGTGATTTCCTAGTTTTTCTTGAAGTTTTCTGGAAAATGGCCATTGTAAATGTTAAATATTCAAACATGGGAAAGAAAGGGTATACTTTTCCATTGTCCATGCCTTCATTTTCTTACAAATGTAATAACATTGCTAGGTGTGTGCAGAAATCCCTGAATGAATTTAATTTTTAGTGTTTTCCCATGAGAACTATTTTGATAGCAAGGGTTATGTTAAGCAAAATTTGTATGGAGCTGGTAGCTGAAGATTTTTGGGAAGATTGTATAGATGAAGGTGAGGTGTATAGAATAAATTTCATGAGATTGACCCTAAGGAAAATACAAGCTTTTGGTATTTCTTTCAATATTCTAGAAGATGTACAAGAAGACTTAGTGATCATTGATCCCGAATATCAGGCCTTTTGCTAGTAAGCCCTTGTACATAATTAATTGGTTAGAGGACAAAGTTTCAAACTTAATGGTCCTTTCTGCCCCTATTTTGAGAAGAACTTCAAACTGGTTGAATAGAAAATGGTGCCAAAGTGCGGGTTCTCCCCATGAGTAAAGAGTTTCACAGAGAAAAGAGCAAGGGACTATACAGGCCTCTGGCATAAATATATCAGCTAGAAAGCAGTCAATTAGGATGTCTGGCACTGGCTCATAGTCAGGAGGAGATGGCAAGAAGCTAGAAGACACTGGGGCCAAGCTAAAATCAATTTGTGAACAAGATAGTGTACCCTTGGTACCTAAGAAAACGGCTAGTCAAGAAAATCCAGTGCCTACAGACTTTGAGGGTATTTTTCAACAAACACTTGATGATAATTACTTTCCCACATTCTTTGAAGTTCCCCCTTCTCCACTATGAGATACTTTTGTTTTTGTTCAATTAATTGAAAAAAAAGAAAATTTAAGTGTTGAAAGTAGAGACACTGGATTAGTGGCATCTTCCCTTACATGGTTAAAGAAAGCAATCGAGAAGAAAAGAAAGAATATTCCCACAATGACAATTGAAGTAGATACAATTTCCATGTTGCTGCAGGGTCACCAAAAGCCCAAAAAGCCTAAGAGGATGTCACGAATTGTCACCGATTCCACTACTGGACATCAACTGTTGGAGATTGATGATCTAGTAAAGGACCTAAATGAAAATGAGATAATGTGTCATGTCCCTCAAAATGGTATCACTAAACTATCTAGCGCCTAAAGACAAATAAATAAATAATACACAAAATACTAAAATATAAGTATAAGATATTTAGTTATTATAATAGTCATTAGAATACCATATAGATAAATAAATATATTTATAATAATAAATCCAATTTATAAATATAATCTATATTCGAAATTACCCAAAGAGATCATAAATAATAATAATAAATAATCTAACATACACTTTAAATGAGCTTTTTATAAAGCTAATCGATGTAAACCAAAAAGGAAACAACATATAAAAAAAAAATATAAGATCAAATCCCTGTCAAGCTTGTATGAGTCAGGTCAAAAGAGAGTTGATCATTGTGGCATCGGTTCCAGCAAGTAAAGTGACGCTTGAGAGGACGACACGCCCATTAGGAGGAAATAATAAGGAAGGATGAATGGATTGGAGTCGGTATGGAAAATAATCTTCATTTTTGAGCATAAGTCAAAAACGACGATTGTATGAAGTCAGATCAGAGCAGAATAAACCTTTCCAAGCTATCACAATGGAGGGCCACCCGAGTACCAATAAGGGCTAAAATATGTATCATAGAGGACGTCGTTGTCTCCTTGAGATCATACTTATCTTAATGAGTTGGTGGCCAAAATTGTTATAAGACTTCGATGGAGTAAGGCTATCGGTACCCTTGAACAAATACATAGCGATAAGTCATTTATTGTGGGCAATGGTAATTTACAATTAGGAAATATCAAAGTTACAGGATATTTCGGAAGGCATGGATGAGTAAGAGGAATACTTAGGCAAGTATGGGATATGCTTAAGGGAGGTATATATGCGATAAGTATTCATGGACGAAAATATTAAATACATATACAAGAAGATCAAAGTGCTCCTGGGAGGGAACAGATGATCGCTGGTGAAAAATAGATGTTTGCTGAATAGATAATTACTAGGAAGAATATCTAACATCATTGGTGATGCAATATAGCATTGTCTGGTTGCCGTAAAAGCTTCATAATATTGAATCAAAGAAATGACTTAAGGGAGAGTTATCGGGAATGAAGGGAGATATAGATAATAGGCAAAATAAGTTACTGCAACAGTGATTATATTCAACCAGTGAGGCAAGATTAAGTATTGGTGGAAATAAGAGGAACCAAATATATCCTAATGGGAAGAGTAGTCTTTGGGATCTGATCAGACACAAAGAGCAATTATCGAGCCTTAAAGGTAATAACGACTCTATTCATTGGCTACAATGATAAATGGTATAACCGAATTCCATCTATAAATCTTGAAAGATGTAGTATCTAATGTATGAAGGAAATATAATATAGAAAAATCATTCATAATGAGTAATAGGGATGTTTAATGTCTAATTTATTGATCTCTAAACGTTCTAATATCTCTTTGAGAAATACTTTGTATGCAAGATTCGGGTTTAAGTGTTTCCGTCAGAAAGGGGACATTACAAGTGGTATCAGAGCATTGGTCCTGCCATCTTGTGAAAATGGCATATGCAAACTTACCGAGACAAAGGTATATTCTATAAACATAAAGAAACAATCTGACTCATGCAGATCAGGTATGGTTGTGACCATTGAATATAATTTATCTTCTAGTAAGATATATGCAAATTATGAGATTTGAATAAGAACGATGATATTGTTTTGGCAATAAATAAATAGGGAGATTAAATTGGTGATGAATAGGCATATCTAAATATCATTGATAAATATACCTAAATATATAATGATTGATGAGTACATAATAGGCGATTAATAAATATAATTTATAATATTTATCTAATTGATGTAATTTATTATAGTCATTTTGGGAATGCATTGCTAATATGTTATTTTGAATTGGACAACTAATGATGTCATGATGATCTATCATTCTAGTAAAACATAGTATAAGAAGGCAACATTATTAGTTGGAGGTTTCGGAAAATCGAAGTGGTAAGTATTAGGTGCGTATTTTCGTGGCCCTAAATCGACAATCCTAAATACCTTTATATAGTTGGAGAATAATATTTGTTAAACATTTTTTGGTGATTGATAGATTTATAGCATAAAGGACTAGTGCATATACATTCATATGATAAATAAATTATTAATATCTTAATGAATTCATGAATCCTCATAGCATGTTGTAATTGTAACTTGTAATAAGGTAAGATGCAATTGTTTGTATCAACAAACAATCATGTAGTTGGTTGAGGGATGAAACCGATAGGTTGAGCAGATACTAGAGTCCCTTCATGGTAGACCACCCTCATTGGATGACTGCATGTCTGCCAACGAGGGCCAAGGGGGTCATTTCCATGGGTGTTGGTTGGCCGCTCTCGGGCTGAGAAGGGAGTACTCTAAGGGCCTCCTACGGGAATCCTTCCTCCAAACTATCTCATGGACTGTGTGTCTACCCATTACCAAATTATCATTCTGTTTCAAATCAAATCATAGAGGAGGATTGGACGCCCATGAAGGAGAGCAGATACTAAGATCTCTTTGAGGTAGGCCACCCTCATGGATGACCACATGTCTGCCCAGGAGAGCCGAGGGAGTCAATACAATAGGTGTTTATTGACTACCTTCGGGCTGAGAAGAGAGGCGCTAAGGGCATCCTTGTGCGTGGTCTACTCCTACCTCTTGTGAATTGGGTGAGCGATGATAACTTGGGGTGTTTTAATATCTATTTAGTTGTTCAAAAATTTACAGATTGAATGCTCTGTAACATATATTCATATAAATGCTTGTGCATGACATGTATTCACGTGTCTACTTCATGTTTATGTGTATACTCGATGACCTTGGGAAGGATGGGTCCACAGTGTAGTATGGGATACACCGAATCCACCTTCTCAATTGTCTGACAACATACTTCATTCAAGTGTATTTGTAATTGATTGTACACCCTATAACTTGTGATTGTATTTTAGTATATACTCGCCGATTGTGTTTATTTGAGTGTATACTTTATGATTCATGATTGAATTTGTATTTGGGTGTATACTCTATAACTTTGTATTGATATTTGAGTGCATACTCTATGACTTGCATTTGAATTCGAGATGTATTTGTATTCAAGTTTATACCCTCTGACTTTGTACTTGTATGCTTTACGACTTTGAATTCAAGTGTATACTTCATGATGATGTATTCGAGTGTATACTCTATGGCATTCTATTTGTTGTGACTTGTATTCAAGTGTATGCTCTATGACTTACATGCATTCATACGTATTCTTTGTGACTTCCTGCACTCATGCATATACTTCATGTTTTACCAGACTTATGGTATTTTGTTTCTTGGATAACATCTTACTTGATCATTTCATGACTGATGCACTCTTATACATGACTACTCCATTCCTAAGTGTATGCTTGTGTTTATGAAGTTCATACCTTGTATGTAATTATTTGTATGTACACTCTAATGAATGCTTCATAGTATGTATTTTCCATTTTTTGAATGAATGATATGCTTATATTTTGTGCATAGAAGTAAATTTGAGTATACTTGAATTCTCTACATATTCATGCCCTAAGTAATGACTAAATGCTTCTCGCTCTTTGTATGCTTCCTGTTAGAGTGTATCTACATTGCTTCCTACCTTATGAGTATTTACGCATTGCATACCTTGATTGAGTTTATGTGCTCTACATGTAGTTACATGATTTATATGCCTTATGTGAATTTGATTGAGTGTCTTATTCCATGTATTTATAAGTTTATTTCGTGTATTTAATGTGTAATATGTGATTATGCTCTTACATGTGTTCATGTTTTCTCCATGCTTTGCATCTTGTATGCATATTTGACATGACTGCTTTGTGGATAAATTTCTAATGTGTCTTTCATAACTAGTGTGTTTTTGACATGTCTACTTTCGATTGGCAAGCATACCTCATGCTTGATATATTCAAGTGTATACTTCATGTCTTATGTATTCGAGTCTATGTTTCGTGTTGGGGTATGCTCCATGTATTTATTCATACCAGTACTTCATGCTTTACTGCTTATGTGTATTCAAATGTATGATTTATGTCTTATGATGGTGCCTCTTGTTTTATATGCTTGCTTTATGCCCAATGTGCTTTAGCATGTTTACTGTGTGTATATATTTTTGTTATGTATATTTTATTTCTTGAGTGTATATTTCCGATTGAACGTGTATACTTCCTCGAATGTATTTTGAGTGTATTATTGTGCCTTGCTTGCATTTCCTAAGTGTATCATATCTTGCGAGGATTATGTGTTTGCTATATATATTTTTGTTATTCCTTTAACATGATTAACTCATAAAAGCCTTATGTATGATAAGTTACTTCATGTATGGTATGTATACATCTTGAGTGATTGATTGCTTCATGTTTTAAATATTTTCTCAATATCTGGTATGTATTCAACATATGCGACCCATGCGAAAGCCTCGAAAGCCTTGCAAGTGTATGATTCATGCTTTATACAAGTATACAACTTTATATGTATTCATGTGTGCTCTCCATGTTGTATGCGTATACATCTTGCTGTATGTTCTACATATGTTTATATCTTATGCGTGTATATAATGGTGCTTCATGTTCATGTGTATTTATATTTTATGCTTCGTGCCTCACGTATCACTATCCAAAATTTTTATGCTTGACATGTATTCATACGTATAATCCATGCCTATGTGTACTCATGTCTTGCCTTATGCTTTGTGTCTTACATGTACTCTAGTCTTATGGGAATTCCTATGTATGTGGTTACACAACTAATGCGTTTATCTCATGTGTGCTTAATGATGATGAAAAGATTTTCTTAGTTGTAATCTAAGTTGATATTGCTTGAGGACAAGCAATCTTGGGCAGGGTAGACTGTCATGTCCCTGAAAATGGTATCACTAAACTATCCAGCGCCTAAAGACAAATAAATAAATAATACACAAAATACTAAAATATAAGTATAAGATATTTAGTTATTATAATAGTCATTAGAATACCATATAGATAAATAAATATATTTATAATAATAAATCCAATTTATAAATATAATCTATATTCAAAATTACCCAAAGAGATCATAAATAATAAATAAACTAACATACACTTTAAATGAACTTTTTATAAAGCTAATCGATGTAAACCAAAAAGGAAACAACATATTAAAAAAAAGAAAGATCAAATCCCCATCAAGCTTGTATGAGTCAGGTCAAAAGAGAGCTGACCATTGTGGCATCGGTTCCAGCAAGTAAAGTGATGCTTGAGAGGATGACACGCCCATTAGGAGGAAATAATAAGGAAGGATGAATGGGTTGGAGTCGGTATGGAAAATAATCTTCATTTTCAGAGCATAAGTCAAAAACGGCGATTGTATGAAGTCAGATCAGAGCAGAATAAACCTTTCCAAGCTATCACAATGGAGGGCCACCCGAATACCAATAAGGGCACAGAGGACGTTGTCGTCTCCTTGAGATCATACCTATCTTAATGAGCTGGTGGCCAAAATTGTTATAAGATTTCAATGGAGTAAGGCTATCGTACCCTTGAACAAATACATAGTGATAAGTCATTTATTGTGGGCAACAGTAATTTACAATTAGGAAATATCAAAGTTACAAGATATTTCAGAAGGCATGGACGAGTAAGAGGAATACTTAGGCAAGTATGGGATATGATTAAGGGAGGTATTTATGTGATAAGTATTCATGGACAAAAATATTAAATACATATACAAGAAGATCAAAGTGCTCCTGGGAGGGAACAAATGATCGTTGGTGAAAAATAGATGTTCGCTGAATAGATAATTACTGGGAAGAATATCTAACATCATTGGTGATGCAATATAGCATTGTCTGGTTGCCGTAAAAGCTTCATAATATTGAATCGAAGAAATGACTTAAGGGAGAGTTATCGGGAATGAAGGGAGATACAGATAACAGGCAAAAAAAGTTACTGCAACAATGATTATATTCAACCAGTGAGGCAAGATTAAGTATTGGTGGAAATAAGAGGAACCAAATATATCTTGATGGGAAGAGTAGTCTTTGGGATCCGATCAGACACAAAGAGTAATTATTGAGCCTTAAAGGTAATAACGACTCTATTCGTTTGCTACAATGATAAATGGTATAACCGAATTCCATCTATAAATCTTGAAAGATGTAGTATATAATGTATGAAGGAAATATAGTATAGAAAAATCATTCATAATGAGTAATAGGGATGTTTAATGTCTAATTTATTGATCTCTAAATGTTCTAATATCTCTTTGAGAAATACTTTGTATGCAAGATTCGAGTTTAAGTGTTTCTGTTAGAAAGCGGACATTACATAATGAAAGCTGACTACAATGTTACTCATGTTGATATTGGTCCATATGCTTTAGAAGGTAATGTATATCATGTCGATTACTCTGTTAATGCATTGATCAAAGAGAAAAAGAACAGAAAAAGGAGAACCTTCAGTTGCAATCTCATAATCTTTCTTTAAGAAATTTTATTTCATCAATTGTGACTCCAACCACTGAGGAAGCCTCAAGCTCAAATGTTCAAGGTATTGATTCTAACACTGTGCAACGGGTTAGGAAAAATTTAGGTTATGCTAAAGCTATAAGCGAATGGATAGAAGGGCTTTATCAGGATGGCATTTTCCACATTACTAAATTTAGGAAATTCTTTGTTAATGTGTCTAATAAAAGAAAGGAATTGGTAGTTGAGCTCCAACAGAACAGGAGAGAACATAGTAGCACTTTTTTTCTTTCAAGGGAAATTCAAGAATTAGTCTCCATGGAGCACACTTTGTTAATAAGAGAAAAATTGGTGGATGACCCTAGAGAAATTGATCCTAGTTGGTATGATTCATTGGAGTGGAAATTGACAGTATATGAAGATCATATCAAGGAAATCAATAAAGTGTTAGAAAAATACTTTGACATGTTGGTGAAGATCAAGGAGAACTTCAATGCTCTTGAAGTGGACCTCACAGATGGGTTCGATGAAAATGTATTGGATCTTGTAGGCATAACGAGGGAATTTAAAGAGGTGTATCATAGAGAAGTAGCTAATCCTGAGACAACCACTGCAAACTAATTCATAAAATTGAGTAACTTATAGACCTATATGAGTGCATTTAAGTCAGAAAGTGACAACATCTATGAAATGCTAGCTAAGTCAGATTGTGTTCTTTCAAGATGGAGGACAAGGCTGCAAATGACCATGAGTCTAGGAAGCAAAAACATCACCACAATTGTCACCAAGTACTAGGAATACAGACAAAGAGTAAAGGCACAAGAGGCGTTACTTAAGGAGCAAGGGGTGGAAATAATTGGAAGCGAAAGAGACGGTGTTGGGACCATTTAGTTTTTAGTTTTTAGGTTATTTTCTTTAATTTGGCTCTCTTGATACTTTAAATACTTTTTATTTTAATTTCTAAAACAATTGTCTTCAAGAAAGCGTTATCAAGACAAAAAAAACTTTTCTATTTTTTACGACTTTTATGTTATTTCAATATAGAAAGACAATGGTGAAGTTCATGCATACATAATCTTTGAGTTATGGTGTGTGGATTTATTTTGATTTTATTGAGTAGTTTTCCAGTGGATTATCTATTATTCAAATGATAGATTTTTGGTTAGTTTCATTGTTGTGGAATGTTTATCTGTGAATAAATATTTTATGGTGATGGATGCGTAAGGATTTCTTAGTATAATTTAGGCGATTTGGTAGTTTAAGATTTTATTGTTTAAGTTGTGTGGATGCCTTTATAAGTTATTTTTGTTGATCTGTTAGCTTCTGTTAGCTTATAAGTTATGGATGTTGAACTGCTAGCTTCTGTTCAAGGAATGGATTAATATTCCTTTCAATTATTTATCAAAGATTGTGTGAATGACAATGCAATAGGAACATTTATAAGTAGTGTGATAAGTGTTCTTTAAAAATAATGATCACATATCAAATTCAATACCATGGAATACAATAAAAAATATAAAATATCATAATTTCATGGAACACAATATAAAATATCATCAACTATAGTTTGGAATATGTTTCATGAAGTGCAATGATTCACAATTTCATTCAATACAATATAAAATATCATCTACAGTTTGGAACAATGGAAATTGATTCATGAAGTGCAATATAAATACCTAAAAGCTACTAATTCTCTTCCATTTCCCAAATGGAGTCAGGGTCCTCAAACTGACATTCATCTTGAGATAAAGTAAAAGAGTCATCTTGAATTTGATTTTGAGTATGCTCTTCATTTTCTTCGACTTGTGTCTCAAATTCAACATTCATTGTGTGATTTGTGTCAATGTCATCTGTCCTAGTCCCACTGCCAGTGCCAGTGCCACCAATACCAGCATTTGGAATTGAAGTGTTGCACAACCCGATCCTTCTTCTTTCACATGTGGACCTCTAGATTGCGAGTTCCATTTCAAAAGGAAATTTTTGGACATTAAACACAATTCCTTTCATCCTCAAGCAATTTTCCAAATTCTTGTCTAATTTGTTTCTTAACTTTGATTTCAAAAATGCCAGCGTAATGAAAAATCTCTCATCCTCCACCGACCCCAATATCATTGTTTGACATAAATCAACAAGTTTGAAATATTCTAATATCGAATCACACAATATTTCACTTTGACCTAAGCTTGTCCAAACATTTTTTATTGATCCTAGTTTAAAGGCCTTCTCCATGCCCATGGATTTATACTGGCCCTTCATAGCTATTGCAAAATTCCTACATTGTTGTCTAAGCTTAGCTTCATTTAAAATTCCTTCTATTTTCTGCTCATTGTATGTTACACTTTTCAAAAATTGTTCGATCAAGATTTTTACCTTATCATGAAAATATTTTGGGTTATCTCAGTTTACCCAAAATTGAGGATACACAATACCCATGACTTCAATTATTTCATGTCGAAGGAATCTTTCACGAATCTCTGAGGAAAGAGATTTTGCAATTTCCTTCAAATTATCACTAACAAATTTAACAATGTCAAAATATTCCTCGTTAACAGCTACATCTCTGCTAGAGCGCTTGGCTGTCTTACAATGGTACATTGGTATCTCGTATGCATGTACATAGATAAATAAGTGCATGCTTGCATTAAATTGTAAATAATTATCAGTATTATTCAAATAAGTAATTTTTTGACACATGAAATAATTTGGGCCTTCTTGTGTTAGATCTAGATATAGATGATCGAGGTCCAAGCATATATGTTTACGTAGATTGGCATATTCATAAATATACATAGTTCTATCTTCGACTTTCTTCACAAGATTGTTCATCAAATTCAGCATGGGGAGAAGACTAGCTAAAGTCAAGAGTGTCTCTATATTGCTTAACCTATGTAAGAGGTCAAGAGCTTTGTCTACTATGTTGCGATGCTCGTACATCACTCTAATCAAGGATTAATATTTTGAAATAACTCGTTGTGCTAGTCCATGCAGGGAGATCCATCTGGTATTGACATTCTTGAGAAGCTTGTTTCCTAGTGTTATTCCCTCAGATTTTTTTTGAAATTTTGCGAAACGTTTGGGACTTCGATAGAAGTGTGCGTGGATCTCACGAACTAGATTTTTAACTTTTGATACTGTAGGGAACTTGCTTACAATTTTGAATGCTAAATTCATTTTGTGGGCCATGCAGTGAATTCCAAGCATGTATGGTGCACAAGTAGTTTGTAACTTTGTGCAAACATCGCTCCTTTGACCTTGCATCACTACAACTCCATCAACTCCTACACACACCAACTTTTTGGCAATTGTCAACTCATCCATACCTACAATTTCATTCAAATATTTCTTGACTAGTTTAAATAGATTTTGCGATGTTGAACTGTCCTTCATTTTATGAACACAGAGAAGATGAGCTTGGTGAACATGTCGTTCTACAATATACAAATGCATATAGACCCAAGAAGTATTGTCTACCATAGTAACTTCATCTAAAGATAATGCAATGAAATTTGACTCTTTTACTTTCTCCTTTAAATCTTCCTTTTGCACTGCAACAAGATAGTTTGCCCATTCCCATCTAGCTTTTACTGACCAATGTGAGAAGGGATAGTGAGAAACACACAAATAAGATAATAAACTAGAATATTATGGGTAGTCTATCATAGGACACCCTCTGGACAAAATATGAAAAATAACACTCATCTGAACAATTTTTGACAGATTTACTGCTTCAATTTCTTTTCCAAATTAAACCTCAAGTGTACCTTGACATGCAACAAGCTTCAAAATTCTTTGGTCATACTCTTCATATTCCATGACATACCTAACATGAAGACATTATTCCTTTGATTTCCATCATATGACTGATTGTTCCTTTCCATCTATGATTTGTTTTTCATAAACTTTACTGATATGCTTTTCTATAGTGTCAAGCTTTAGTTGCAATGTCTTGTCTCTTCGACATTTCCAACTACAAATCGTACATTTGGCCAATGTTGCACTTTCAATATTGTTTTCTTTCCCCACTAGTACAATGAATGGGTACTTTGACAACCAACCAAGTTGAAAATTTCTTGTCATTTCCCACTCACGCCCCATTTTTTATTTGCTTTTTCTTTTCTTGCTACCAACATCATCCTTGTCCAAGTCAATTATCTCATTCTGGCTAACCAAGGTATCCCTTGGAACATATTCTATGATATTTCCATTCTCATTTGATACATTTGGATTTAACTCAATGACAATCTCACCTTGACCTTCCGGTGTCGGTGAGGTATTGTGAATGCCTTCTTCATTAATATTTGGTGGAAGAGTTGATTATGTAGCTCCATCTTGATCTGATGGATCAAAAGATTTTCCAATTCCAAAGTAAGAATGTATGGTACCTCTATGTTTTGGGCATTTTTATGGCCCCCCAATCTCTTCACTACCTTGAGGATTAGGAGTCTTACCCTTGCTGCACGACATATCGATCTCTCACTTCGAATAAAAGTTGGAAGAAATATGTCTTCTTGTTTAAGAAGGCCAAATAATGTAGATCCCATTCCCTACTCAATATCATCTTTAAGACTGAAGCAAGAATGGAAAAGAGCTAAAGAAATCTTATTATTATAACTAATAACACTATGAAGAAATGATCACTCACCTTTAAGGCTCTGTTTTTGGCTTTCGCTGACTTCCGAATCGAGAAGTAGAACCTCAAAACTGAACAAAATGTGTAAGAATAAATGACAGTTTCGATTGTATTTATATCAATCCATATTTGGAAAATTCTGCGGGATTTTTAAATGGTATATTAAAAACTTGGCGAATCCTCCATGCTTATACAATGATATGTTGTAATTTTCAAGGCGAAATGTGTCCTCAAATGTAATTATTTTTTAAAGTTATTGGAAAAATAGGTCCTCATAAGCAACTATTTATAAATTTTAATTGGCGAAATGAGTCTTCACAAGAAACTATTTGTAAATTTTAATTGGCGAAATGGGTCCTGATACAATGTTGTTTTAATAGTATCAGTGGATATGTAGGTGTTTTATTACATGCTTTCAGGATTCTAGGCAAAAATATTAGTCGATCCATTTGATATGCATAGTTTGTTATGGCAATTTTTTTGCTTAAATATGCCTCATAAAATAAATTGTTGGCGAATGGACATGCATTGGACCAATAATTTGTAAAATCCGGGTGATCTGGACACCTTGTTGGTTTGCGCGAATTCACCAATTTTGACTTGGCCGATTTCTAGAATTCACCAATTGGTGAAGATTCACCACTAAAGTTTTCCCTAATAATAACAAACAAAATAATAAATAAATTTCCTTGAAAATAGGTAAGAGGAATGTTGTTGCTAAAAATTGCTGAAATTTGACAACTAAGGAGTGTTAAGGGAATTTGGAGGAAAGGTCATAGAGATTTGTAGAATATTTGTATAATCCAAGGAATGAGAGTTAATGATGGACAATAGGGTTCTATATAGGTGTTCAATAGAAGAACACTCTTATTTGACAACAATGAACTATAGTTTGAAATTAGGGTGCTAGGATTTGACACTAGAACATTAGAGTTTGATAATGGGAGACTTTTACACTCTTAGATGATATCATAATTTAATTTTATTATCATACAATCTTCAAATTTTATTCTAACTTTTATTAACCTCTATATATCTATTAAAAATTATATAGTGTCATCTATGTATTGTTATGTGAATATGAAGATCCAATGGAGATATAAATAAGGGTTTTTATATATGGGTTAATGCCTCATTCAATTCCATAGGATGAAATTTTTAACCTCAACAAAAACCTCTAAGAAAATATTAGAGCGTGCTTCCTTAGTGGACTAAATGTGGTGAGTGCAATATGCAAAATATATATTCCAAGGAAGAAAGCTAAGATCCTAGGTGTTGTATGTAGGTTCTATAAAGGAAATAAGGGAGATGAATAAGTCATTGGAATTTTTGGAGCAAGTAAGTGGGAGGTTTGAAGGTTTTGTTTTTAAAAGAAAACAACAAAAAATGAATATCTCTACAATTATAAATTTGTGAGACAATGATGGAAATATTTGGATGAATGAGAGAATGATAACAAACAAATAGTGAGAAAGGGAGTGATGGGAGAATTATACCATTAAAATTATGTAATTAGAGGAATATTTTAGGGTAATTGCATGGATCTGTGACACAATTTTGGCTCTTAAGATGCCACTTTTTTTTCTTTTCTGAAATCAACAAAATCTAATTTGCACAAGAAAATGAAGATAGTTACGCTCAAAATTTTAAGATGCAGCAAGAACAAAAGTTTAAGTGCTCTGAGTCTAGTTTCTAAGATCTACTATTTTTTTTTGAAATTAATGAAGATTAAGGGTCTCAAAAAGGGGGGGCCCAAAACAGGTCCTTTTTTTATCAAAAAAACAACATAGTGCCTGAGGGCTCCCCCCTTTTTGATTAAATTTTTTTTAGAATTTCAAAAATCCCAATTGTGAGAAGTTAGCTAACACCATGTAGTTTATCCTCATTCTTTCGGATAATTTTTTTAATGAATATATAATATTTTATGAATATTCAAAGTGGACACATCCTAAAAGCTGAAATTTGAGCATGCTCCTATTTTTTTTTGAAAACTAATCAAAAAATGATTTTTTTTTCATCATGTGTAGAATGGAGTCTAGTTTCAAAAAATGTAATTTGTTTCACATTTTGATGAATGAGTAAAAATCTATCCTAAAACTAGCACATGTTGGTTTTTTACCAAAAATGAAGGCATTTACAATAGAAGCCATGGATCAAAACCTTAACTAAATCAAAAATAAAAAAAATAATTATATATTTAGATAGCTAAGAGAGAGGTCAATGCTATCACGGTTTTTTTTATAAACTTGCATTGAAAGATGTGCAAATGAGACGGGGAACACAAACAAAAATATGAGGAAATTTGGAAAATCTTGTCAATTAACACATCCAAAGCAGGTCATTTGGTGAGCGCCAAATGTGATGTGTCATTTAGAGAGCGTGAAATTTGGCGCTCGCCAAATGAACTGCTTTGAACAGAACCTGAATTTCCCCTCTTTGGTTGAAAACTTTGATAATGATTAGAGTGCACATTTTATGATCATAGATGGATAGTTGAGGTTTTACCTTTCATACACTCTCTAACTCGTTACCCTAACTGGATAAATCTTTATCCCTCTGAAGTCTCTCTCTCTCTTAGGTCTCATTCCCTCCCACGTGACCTAGACTACTCTCTCTCAGTCCAATCCCCTCTCTCAGGTCTCTTTCCCTCCCACCTAGGTACCTAAATAAATCTATCCCACTCCAACCCCCTTTCTCACTCTCCCTCTCTCTCTCCCCCTTTGGTATTTTTGTCTCTCTCACTCCATCTCCCTCTCTTAGGTCATTATATTTCTCTCTCTGTCTCTCTCTCTCAAGTATCTCCCTCCTACCCCATCTCCCTCTCTTAGGTCTCTCACTCACTCCCTCTATCTCTCTCCCATTCCCTCTCTCTCACTC